>RAPC01000051.1:0-178795 GCA_009806235.1 Neurospora sp. CHS-2018c | reverse complement strand
TCTCCCCCCCCCCTCCCCCCCCCCCCCCCCCCCCCCCCCATCCCATTCCCCCCTTTTATCTCTTCCATCCCATCCCATCCCCCCTCACTCATTCTCTTCTTTCCTCCCCTCCCCAGCCGGATCAGAACTGACAAACCCCCCAAAAAAGACTCCAATTCTCCTTCGTAAACGTCGGTCTCCCCACTCCCATTCCCTCCGGGTCGTCCGGTTCCAGCACGGGCATCAACCAGTCCAAGGCCCCCATCCTCGCCTCCGTCTTCAGCGAGCCGTTCCAGGTGTTTAGCGCCAAGAAGTTCCCGGGAGTGTGCGACAGCACGGCGCTGAGCAAGTGTTTTGCGACGCAGGGCATCAAGATCCCGATCAGAAAGGAGGGGGCGAATAGTAAGAATAATGAGGATGATGATGATTATTAGGGGACTTTTGGGTGCGGTCTAGGTTTCTAGGGATGAGTGGGCTTTTTGAAAGAAGAACAGCGAGCAGGGCTTGAGTAAACGATTTTACGTCGACGAGGAGACTAGATGCTCGGCCACTGCCAATCACTTGGTGAAGCTGCTCCGGCCAACCTCGCTGCGAACTACCACCAGATACGACGATCTGAGGAGACAATTCGAAATTACTATGGGCGGGTTGGACAGGATGAAACAGGGAGCATGAAGATGAGGCTTCGGGTTTTACGAACCGAACGAACATCAATGGTTTCGTGTGATCAGCAAGGAAGCGGTGCCCCCCTCTGAGATATTTGGATCTGAAGAACATACTAGGAACAGGAGACGAAAGGTATGATTCTGCCATGGTTTTAGGTTTGAATATCGAAAGATGGAAATGAGCAATTGCAGGATACTTTTTGCTGCCTTTTTTACTAGGTAGTGTGTTTACTTAGAATTGGCGGGACCACATGTACCCCATTGGAACTATCACGTCATTGTCAACGGAGTACATTCTGTACATAAATTCTTTATTGCTCGAATTTCGGTCCTACCCAGACACATAGGTGGAGAGAGGCGCTGGCGGCTTTTTCTTGTTCTGTCTCTACTAGCTTTACTTGTAGTCTAGTTAATGTTCTTTGTTTTCTTGCTTAACAGTACTGGGGCCCCATGTGATTTATACAACTCCGGATCCAATATGTTTTTGCCAAAGCGACTTCGAACTTGACATCAGTCACGGAGACTATGTCGAGTGTATGCCTAGTGGGGTGCCTTTTCCCAAAGATAACAGCCATGATAATATCTTGCAAGAATTCATGATGATGTTATGCAAACCGAACTGAAACGACATCCGGGACCGAAAACCACTCCGGAATTTTTTTTCCAGATAACAACACTCACGGACACTGTGTCCCATGCCCGTCACTCTCCCATCCGTTCGGAACGGGTGGCTGTTTACACACTCACCGCCGGGGACTTCAAACGCGGTTGACTGACCGATTCGATGACTTGGTGCATGCAGTACGTAAACGACAGTTCAAATTCTTTGTGCTTGGTAACGTAACGTAACCTCACGAGGCTGATTTCAACTGTTTTCAGTTCTAGAACTCTATGTCTAGAGACTGAGCAAATCCGCCCCATGCCTGTCTTGGGTCACTATACCTACCTACCTACCTACCTACCTACCTACCTACCTACCTACCTACCTACCTACATCTAATTCGTATCAGTTCTTGCCTAAAATTAGAAGGGCTCGATGGCTGGATAGGGAGGGAGCCATTACATGAACAAAATAACTGCATGACCCTACTTGGACCACACGAGGTGTCCTCTATATAGGGTCAAGTTCAAGAAGTCAAGCTCACATGGTTGTGGAAGAAAGTCATGATGTGAAGTCTTTTGATTCCTTGCCTCTATGTACGACGGCAGTTCTATGTAAGGTATACTAATGCCGACGTCGAGGACTTTGTGTGTCCTTTCATTACTCCTTCTCTTTTGAGTCTCTTTCCCCCTTTTGTGTCTTCCAATAAACAAGTAAAACAGGTAAACCAAACCAAACAAATCTCCAAACGCCAAAACACCAACCAACCCTTTTATCCTGGGCTACAATGAATCCAAACACCACATCCCCTATGATATACTTTGAATGCTTTCAAACACGCCATGCCATGCCATGCTCCGTTTCGTCCGTCTTATACAATGCTTCTTCAATGCTCCTCCATGCTTCCCTCTTTTCCAACAACGCAAGACAACCCAATCATGAAACCCCAACTCGTTCAACTCATCCACAACTCTTGAATACCATTTCCAAACACATCAAAACAACTCAATCATCCAACGCCTCCCCACTCAAAATCCCCCTCAAAATGCCCATCCCCGCCCCATCATCCTTCAACAACGTCTGCTCAACCTCCCTCTCTCCCACACAACTAGCCACCCTCTTCTCATCTCCCGCTACCAGAGCACCTCCCATCCCAAAAACATCCTTCTTCTTCTTGCCTCCCCTCTTCGGCGTCCCCACACCAGGCGAGCTATACCCCAACGCAGTAAACGATCCCGTCTTGCCGTCCACTGGCGTGATCAAGCTGAGTGTTTCCAAGGAAGAGACAACCTCGCGGAACTCGGAAGACGAAAGCGGATGAAGCAGCGAGTCCTGCTTGCAGAGCTTGGTGTAAGCCTCGTAGAGAGTCTTGACCGTTGGTGCAATCGGCGCCTCTTGTTTTCTCAACGGAGTGCCGGTGGTGGATGTAAAGCTGGCCGAAGCAGAGGCCGAGTTGAGAGCTTCCGACTGCGCGGCGCGGTTGCGTTTCTCGATGGCGACCAGAGCGCACAGAGCGGCTTTTTGCTGGAGGTTGAGCGTCTTGAGGCGTTGAGTGGTGCCGTTGCTGAATGCTGCCGCGGTGACTTTGCTGAGGTGGGCGATGCTGACGCGCGGAGCGGTGGCTGGTGTCAAGGCCTGCAGGGACTTCAGAAGCGAGGCGGAAACGCTGGCGCGAGGTGTGGAGATGCTCCGGAAGAGAGAGGAAGGAGCAGGACCACGCGAGGAGAGGTTGGTGTTTTCGCCGAGGACGCGCTTCTTGGAGGGAGACATTTGTAGCATCTGCTCCTTGACTTCGTTTTCGTGCTTCAAACGGGTCTCAGACTCGACCAGGTCGATGGCGCGGCGGCAGATCTCAAAGGCGCGGCGCAGGTCGCCGGTTTGGCTGGAGACTTTGCGCGAGCAGAGCTCGATGGCGGCTGGGTGGAAGAACGGGATGTAGTTGGGGTCCTTGGGCGTGCCGCCGGGAAGCAGGCCCTTGAGACGTGTGATGATGATGTTCTTGACCTGAGGTGCCGTGTATGGAAGGATGGGCAAAAGCTCAGGCTTGAGGTTGCGCGACTTGAGGCGCGGCAGGAAGCGGTCGGTGAGGTCGAGAGCATTGGCGATGCCGATCAGGGCGAGGCGCGAGTTCTTCTTTTCGAGAGACCATTCGAAGAGGCTGTAGAGGCTTTCAGGGTCGAGTGTGAGGATGTGGTCGATTTCGTCCAACACCACGAGGAAGACGTCCTGGGTCTTTTTCTTTGGAAGGATGAGCTTTTGGAGAGCTGCCACGACATCGCTTTCGGTTGAGAGTTCCTCCTTGTCCTCATCTTTGCTGACTAGCTGGTCGAGAAGGGTGACGTAGAGATCCTTGGATGACTTGATGCTCATGCAGTTGATGTATGCCTTGCGCACTGTTGATGTCTCGGATACGAACTTGTCGGTGACCTTGTTGACGATCGCGCTCTTTCCCGTTCCAGGAGGTCCGCTGACGTAGAGGCAGCCGCTGGGGCGGGTGGTTGTGCAGCGATCCAGAAAAGTGTTGAGCTTCTCGCGTTCCTCGTCGCGCCCAATGAGTTCTCCGGGATCGGCACTTCGGGAAAAGAGTTGACGAGCTTGGTGGTAGACTGTTTGAGAAGCCGCGGGTGTCATAGGCGTGCTTGGTGTCATGCGCCTAGAGAGCTTGCCGACAGACATGACGCGATGGCGCGGAGTGGTGACTGCTGCCTTTGCGAAGACATCGTAGTGTCGTGGTGTGGAAGGTGTGACTGGAGCTGTCTTTGGCGGACTGGCGATGACTGATTTGCGTCTTCTTAGGAGTGACTTGGATGGTGTTTCCGCCTCGATGATGTCTTCGCTGTCCTCGTCTGTGGGCTTGCGGTTCTCCTTGTGGTTCTCGACGTCGTCGGCAATAGGCTTGGGTGGTGAGGCGGCCTTCTCCTTCTCTGCTTGGATGTGGTCGGGCTCATGATGGATCTCTGGATGGATTCGGAGAGAGCGTCTTGTTCGCTTTACGGCAAGAGGGCCTAGTGTGATCTCCTCGTCTTCTGGTCTGTCAGTATGAACGCTCTCGATGGCAAGTCTGGATGTCGTCAGTTGTAGCTCACCTGTGAGTCTAGTGCTCCTTCTCCTCTTCCTCAGAGTCGTGGTCGCGGTAGGCGAGGCCATGGTTTCTTTTTAAAGTCAAAAACACCAGTCGCAATGCAGAATCACAGATACAAGCAGCAATCGCGTGGAAAGAACGATGCGCGGATGTTGATGGTGGTGATGGACTTGTGTGGTTGTATGGTTGTAAAGTGGAAAGAGGAACCTCGAGAAGTCACGGTTGCACTGCACCAAAGTAGAATTCCAGTTCGCGCTCCACCCCCTGGCGCATTCCATTTGCGGAGACGCGACCGCGAATTTGTGGGGCTGCAGCTCGAAACTCGACGCGCTTCCCCGCGCTGCCCTGCGCGTTTCAATTAAGCCCGGTCGCGCATGAGCCACGCTTGCTGTGGCTGGGGACGGTTCGTTTCGTGGCGCACGCCTCGTGTCAAAGCGGGGCCTCTTTCAGTTCCGTATCCACTTCCCCCGCACTATTCCCACAGTGTTCACAGGGGCATTCCAGGGCGTGCAACCACTGAAGCAAGGAGACCGCCGCCTGTCTTTCACTTCGCTGTGCTGGAAAGTGGCGATCTCCGTTCCGTTGGACCTCCTCGCCGAGCCCAACTGACCTCTCCCGGATGACAAGCGCCGGCCGTGACAACGGGATAAGAGAACTAGACCTCCAATACGCCACCGCCTTTGGTTGTACTTATCGATATCATGACCGCAAGCAATGACAGGTTATCCACCCCAGCGTCTAATCAGATGTCCATGTCGATAGTCCAGAGATATCACAGAAATATCAAAGTTGGTTAACAGATCGGGCTTCTTTGTCCTTTTTGTCTCTTGATGGACTTGGTGATACTTGAAAGTTCTACAAGATGGGTTCATTATACACAGACTCCGAAGGCTATAACGCCAACGTGGAAAGGATAAGAGAAGAAGAGTATCCTATGCTAAAGGGTAAGTATGTACCCATCTCGAAACAACTCGATCAGTCACTAACACAGACCAGACTCCATCTACCTCGACCATGCCGGCACCACCCCCTATCCCAAGTCCCTCATGGACCGTTTCGCCCACGAGATGACCACCAACCTCTTCGGCAACCCTCACTCCGCCTCGGCCTCCTCCCAACTATCTACCCAGCGCATCCAAGACATCCGTCTCCGAGCCCTACAGTTCTTCAACGCTGACCCAGCCGACTTCGACCTGGTTTTCGTCCCCAACGCCACAGCCGGTATCAAGCTCGTTGTCGATGCCATGAGATGTTTGCCTACGGGCTTTGACTATGTCTACCACCAAGCGAGTCACACCAGTCTGGTTGGAGTCCGAGAAGAAGCTCGAAGCAGCGTTTGTCTGGACGATCGAAAGATGGAGGATTGGTTATCGAGGAGTTGTCCCTTTGACGACAATGAAGACGAAAGACCAGTATTACTCGCCTACCCAGCCCAATCCAACATGGACGGCCGTCGCTTTCCCCTTTCTTGGTCTTCCCAAGTTCGGCAAAGCCAGGAAACCAAAACAAACCGGAAAACCTACACCCTCCTAGACGCCGCCGCCCTCGTCTCCTCTTCCCCCTTGGACTTATCCAATGCCCAAACCGCACCGGACTTCGTCGTCCTGTCTTTCTACAAAATCTTTGGTTTTCCCGATCTGGGCGCTTTGATCGTCCGAAAGGATGTTCAGGACGTATTCTCGTCAAGACGGTACTTCGGCGGCGGAACGGTGGATATGGTCGTCTGTCTGAAGGAGCAGTGGCATGCTTTCAAAGATGGGTTTCTCCATGAGAGACTGGAGGATGGGACGTTACCGATTCATAGCATTGTGGCGCTGGATGTTGCTATGGATGTGCATGCCAGGCTATTTGGGAGTATGGAGAAGGTGGCTGGTCATACGGGGTTTCTGGCTCGACGGTTGTATCGGGGTTTAGAGGGACTACGGCACGCGAATGGTGAGGAGGTTTGTCAGATTTACTCGCCTGATTCTGAACTGGAAGAGTCAGGACCGGTAGTGGCGTTCAACATCCGAAGTGCGCAAGGAGCATGGATCAGTCTCGCAGAAGTGGAAAAGCTGGCGATGCTAAAGGGGATACACATCCGGACCGGAGGTGTGTGCAACCCTGGAGGCATCGCCAGCGCTTTGGGACTGGAGCCGTGGGAGATGAAGCAGAACTTTTCGAGCGGATTCCGATGCGGGACGGATAATGATATCATGGGTGGAAAACCAACTGGTATCATTCGTGGTAGTCTAGGGGCTATGAGCACGATAGCGGACGTGGATGGGTTTGTCCAGTTTGTGGAGGAGTTTTATCGGGAGGATACAACACCACCGATCTTACCTTCGCCAGACACAAAACTCCAACCACCACTACGAAACACACCAGAACTCTTCATCAAAAGCATAGTCGTCTACCCCATCAAATCCTGCGCCGGCTTCCACGTCCCCCCCGGCATCGACTGGGAAGTCCGCCCCGAAGGCTTAGCCTGGGACCGCGAATGGTGTCTAGTCCACCGCGGCTCCGGCCAAGCGCTCAGCCAGAAACGGTATCCGCGCATGGCACTTCTACGACCAAATCTGGATTTCACCCGGGGTGAGCTCCAAGTCAGTTACGCCGGCGACATCCCACCAGCACCAGGTTTACCAGCATCGATCGCGGTCCCGCTGTCTAAAAACCCAAAGATGTTTGTGGCAAGTCGATCGGGTATGTCCTCCCGCGTCTGCGGCGAGGAAATCACCGCGCAGACGTATGCTTCAGCACAAATCAACGACTTCTTCTCGACTGTTTTGGGGGTGCCGTGCGTGCTGGCCAGGTTCCCGCCGGGTGGTCAGGGGAAGGGGATGAGGCATGCTAAGGCGCATTTGCAGAGGCATCAACAAGCACAGCCCGCTGTATCTGTACCGGCAAAGCAATCAAAGCAAGCAAAGCCAGCTAAAACACCAGCCATGATGCCGGGCGCTTTTCCCTCTGCTGAGGCGGAAGTGGTAGTGGTAGAAACACCCCCGTCACCACCTGATTCAGATACCGAAAGGTCGGCGACGCCTACGACACCTACCGAGGAAGGACATGGACAAGGACCAAAGCCGAGACGGATATTGCTCTCGAATGAAAGTCCGATTTTGGCGATTACGACGGCTAGCGTTGATGCTCTTAATGAGTCCATTGCCTCCCTTAACCCCTCTGCATCAGGGCCAATATCGGAAGCTGTGTTTCGGGCGAATTTGATTTTCTCCCCTTCTTCTCCATCTTCCTCTCCCTCCCCTTCTTCTCCCACCTCTTCCACCTCCTCCCCTTCTTCTCCCACCTCTTCCTCTCCCTCCTCCACCTCTCCCACCTCCTCTACTTCAACACCAAAACCAAAACCAAAACCCTACGAAGAAGATACCTGGTCCTCTGTCCGTATCGGCACTAACAAGCATGGATTTCAAATGTTGGGATCATGCAGAAGATGCCACATGGTCTGTATAGACCAGGAAACGGGAGAGAAAAGCCCAGGAGGTGAACCGTTTGTTACGCTGAGTAAGACGAGGAGGTTTGAGGGCAAGGTTTTCTTTGGGGTGCATATGGGGTTGGAGGAGGAGGAGGATACAGAAAGTGGAAAGGTTGTTAGAGTGAGGGTGGGGGATGCTGTTATTCCTAGGGTGTGAGAGTTCGGAGTTTTTGTATCGGAGATGTTGTGATACCCGTACTCAGCCGCAGTGGATATCGTGGGAGTAGTGAGTGATTTGAAATATGGAAGGAGTTTTGGATAATAATGGTCAGGTCACGAAGCACAAATCACCTCATTGACATTCCTGAATGAAGGACAAGTAATGCAATGATGAATATCAAGTAAGTAATGGTGCACCAATTCACCAATGAACCACTCCCAATTCCCAAAAAACAAAAGAAGCACAATTCCCACCGATCTGGCTCATCTAGGTGGTTGATCTGTAGCAATCAGATCGGGAGATCTGGCAGCCGAAGATAAGTCAGGATCGTCCCATGTTTGCCCCGAATCGCACTCCAATGACAGCGGGCTCTACCGCTGTGGAGATTGGTGGCAGGCCGTCAGGGTTCTCGGGCACTTGCACGAACTTGCCTCGAGTGGCATCACGAAAACTGCAGGGTAGGCGTCCACGTCCACGTCCACTAGCGTCAGCAGAATGCCGCCGCCCCGTGGACCCAACTATTTTGCGGTTTGCTCGTGATCAACACGGACACGGTGACGGCGGCGGTGACACAATTGATTAGGGCTCAGGTTGTGAGACATTGTTTTTCCTTCTTTTTCTTGTCCGCGGTGGATTTTCGCGGACTTTTGCAAATTTTCTTTTCTCCTTTGCATTTTTTTTTGAGCAGACTCTTTTTAGCAGTGCTTATTGTTGCTGGTCAGACACGTCACCGACTGACTGGTGAAGTCAACAAAATATTTGTTGAATTGGTGGTTGAATTATCACCTCACAACTTCTTTTCTCCATCTTTTTCATCACGATCTCCAACATCTCCAATTCCCTCCTCCTGACGGCTTGTAACATACCCCAACCGCAGTCTTTCCGACCTGCGCTTGTATCCGCACCTACAGAAAGGGACATGACATAATGTCGGTCTCTTCTTCACCATCATTATCAGATGCCGCCGCCGGCATACCTCCTCTACCACCCATCAACCTCGCAGCTCACTACCTAACCACCTACCGCTCCATCTTCTACGATGCCCTCTATACCAACAAAGTCCAACCCTTCCTCCTCCCCTTTTGTCTGGTTGGCCCTTTCATCCTCCCCATCGCATATCTCTGCATCCCCCATTACACCGTCTCAACCATCGGAAACCAACAAGTGAGGATACGAAGAGAATGGATCCATCACCTCCGCTGGGTAGTCGGTGCCTTGATTGTTTGGTGGAATTTGGGTGTGGTTGTTGGTCTTCCGGGTTTTGGGGGACTTGGACTTGAAGGGGAAGAAAAGGGGGGATGGTGGTTTGCCCCGGGGAAAACGACGGCAAGCTCTTGTACGGCAATAGCTTATGCGGCTGGGTTGATGTGTGGGTGGGGAACGATTTGGGGGTTGGAGACGGTGGTTTTTGGGGGGTATCAGGGCGTGGCGATGAGGGTTAGGAGGAGGTTGAAGCTGAAGGTGGAAGAAGGCCGAGGAGGGGATGATGAGGGAAAGAACGAGGATGTGGATGGGGGGAAGCAGAGGGAGAACGAAAAGGGGGTGGTGGAAGGGGACCGGAAGAGTGAATTCGTGAACTGCAACGGAAACACCAACGGCAACGGCAACGGGAGGTTGGAATCCAAAAGCGAACAAAACGACATCAAAAGAGGCAGTTGGGGCCCCGACACCACCGCGTTGCGGCGGAGGAATCTGAATAACCTCAGCTCCATGTTTGACAATGGGAGTTGGGAGTTGGCTGATACTGGATATGGGGAGGTTGCTTTACCGACTTCTACCACCGAGACGCAAAGTCCAGGAGGGAAGCATGAGGAAAAGGGGCAGAGATGGACAGTAGACGAAACGGTGGACCTGGACAAGTACGAGTACTACTGGGAGCCGTACCCAGATAACGGCACATTTTGGGAGAGGTTGGATTGGGTGATGGATATGTTTAATTCCTTCAGGGGTGCTGGTCAGTTTTCCTTTTCCCCTCCCCCCCTTCCCCCTTTCGTTCTCCCATCCTCCATAGCAACGCAAACTAACAACTCCCAGGCTGGAATTACTCCATCTCCTCCATCCCCTCTCTCCAACTTCCCACCATCACCCCTTTACCAGGCGCCGTCACCTCCTCCTCCTCCTCCCAAATCCTCCCCTACCACCCCAACAACCTCCCCGTCACCTTCACCCCCTCTTCCCCTCCCCTCTCCACCCTCCAAAACTTCCACCGCTCCACCACCACCCGCTCCTTCCTCCTCTCCCGTCTCTTACACATAACCTGGTCCTACCTCGCCCTCGACTTCTTCACCGTCTCCGCGCGCTTAGATCCTTACTTCGTCGCCGGCCCGACCGGTCTGCTTCGCCACCCTACCTACCTCTCTGACCTCGCTTCATCCTCCCCTTCGGTCTTACCGCCGCTGTCTTTGTTCTGTGCAAAGGTTTTGGCGTCGTTACCCCCTTGGGGCTTAGACTTCGCGAGGAGCTTGTTCTCGTTACCGGGAGTGTTGGGCGGTTTGTTTTTGTATAGCTCCATCTGGCAACTAACCCAGTTCTTTGTGTTGGGGAGGTTGTTGGGGAATGAAAGTCAGGGGATGGACGAGTTGTGGCGGTACCCCTCCTTGTTCGGCGGGTTCGTCACCAACGTTCTTGACAGAGGCCTAGCTGGGTTTTGGGGCGGGTGGTGGCATCAGAGTTTTCGGGTGGGTTTTACGGGGCCGATAAGATTTCTGGTCAAGATCGGGGCGTTTGGGAAATTGGATGATGGAGGGAAGAAGAAGAAGAAAAGGAAAGTGGTGGCTATGGCGGAGATGGCCGTCGCCTTCTTCCTCTCCGGCGTCCTCCACGCCCTAGGCGGATGGACATCCACCGCCTTCCGCATCGACCCCTCCGGCAAAGACCTCCTAACCTCCGAAACCCGTAGCAACCGACTAGCCGTCTTCGCCGAACCAGTCGGTTTCTTCGTCTCCCAATTTTTGGGGTGCCTAGTCCAAGCTTTTCTCGTCGTCCTTCTCAAACACCTCCTCAAGAACCTTCCCCAAACACTCACAAAAGGAAGGGAAACCCCGAGATGGCTCAAAAGAACAGGAAACGGCTTGTTCGTGCTAATGTGGCTGCACTGGACGAGGTGGATGTTGATTGACGACATGAGTCGGTCAGGGCTGTTTATGTTTGAACCAGTCCCCATTTCGGTGTTTAGGTTGTTCGGCCTCGGTGGCATGCCGGGCGAGGGAAGGGGGGATTGGTGGAGGTTGGATGGGGAGTATTTGCCTAGTTTGTGGAAAGGGGAACGGTGGTGGCAGAATGGTATGAGGATTTGAGGGCGCCGAGGAGAGGTGAGGGAGCTGAGGGGAGAAAGAAAGGGTTGTTATGACCCTGAATAAATAAATGGCGTTGGGAAAAAATTCGGGAGTTTTGGATACATTGGTCCTCTCTAGAAGAACGGAGTTCAGAATAGGGGTAGAGTGGATTCATAGATGGACATCGATAACGTATATAGACCTAAAGTAGACATCATCGGTAATAACACCTAATAAACACACAACCTACACCCCCTAGACCTAAGGCCGAACAGCAATTTCCCTCGCCACTTTCACCAAAGCCCTCGTATCCATCTTCTTTTCCCCCGCCGCCAGTTTCTCTATCTCCTCCTCCAACCACGTAATCACCTCCCTATAACCAGCTTGTTTCCTCACCAGCACCTGTCGACAAGCCACCATTGCCAACCACGCAACTTGCCCCCTACCAACAGAGCACTGATAACCGGGGTACCTCTCCTTTCTGGATTTACTTGTTAACAACCGGTATGCCACTTCAATCAAGCTCCTGATGGTATCTATTCCAATATGTCAGCTATGTACCTACTTTCTTTCTTTCATACCTTCAAGATGACACACAAAGATCCGAAAGGGAACGGTTAGAGAAGAAGAGACCTACCGATCACTAATGCTGTCCCTGGTCCTCGCCTTCTATGGGTGGAGGTGGTGAGGCAGCGAGCATGCGCCCACATCTTGATTGCTGTCTCGGTGAAGGCGGAGAACAAGTTGCGTAGCATGGTGGAGAATGAGTTGTGGGAGGTATCGAAGAAGAGGAGGTGGGATTGGATTTTGAAGGCGTCTTTTTTTTTTTTTTTTTTCCTCGTCAGCTTTTTACACAAACCAACATTAAGAAGGAAAGGGGGAAGGAAGGGAGAAAACTTACTAAGAACCTTCCGCCTAAAATTCCGTCCCTGGTTTTTGGAGTATTCAACCGTAATCCCATTGAAAACCACCATCGGATCCCTCTTATCGTCCATTCCATTACCTGTAGCTCCGGTCTTGCAGATTTCCAGTGTTCGGGTATCAATCATCAACCCGCAATAGGGAAATTTCGTGCTACCAACAGTAAGTTTAGGGACGGGATGATGATGGTTGTTGATGGAAACGTCAAAGTTGACGAGGCTTTTCCTCGCAGAAATACTGACGCCGTACTCCGGAAACCCGCGGTGCATCACTTGGACGAACCGACGGGCTTTGGAAAGGGAGGTGGTGATGAGGAGGAAGTCGTCTATTAGACGCATTAGGAGGGTTGAGCCGTCTTTGCTTACCCCCCTTCCATCATCCCCTCTCCGGTCTTCATGGTCTGCCTGCCCCTGGTTTTCCTCGTCTTTTCCACCATCATCTCCAGTCCCTAAACCCAGGAAAGCCAGATCTTGAGAACGTTCAAGATCAGCGTAAAAGTAGTTGCATAAGGTGGATGACAAAACGGAACCCTGCGGAATGCCCGTCTTTTGTCGGTAGTACTTCTTCCCTATCTTGACGAGGTTCTGGGTGATGTGTTCTTTTGCTAGCGACAAAAGGGAGGAGGTGGTGTGTAGTCTTGTGGAGGAGTGGGAGGGGATGAAGAGGGTGTTCTTTTTTGCTTGTGCTAGGTTGGTTTGGGGGAGGATTGATGTTGTCGTGGTTGAATTTGTAGTAGGGGAAGGGGGGAAGGGGGTGGTGGTCGAGTGCCAGCGTTTTGTTGGCTTTGGTTTGCTGTTCTTGTTGTTGTTTTTGTTGTTGGTATTGTCGGTGGTGGTGTAGTTGTTGGCTGGGTTGTGTTCATAATCCAGCGGAAGACTAACCTCCACATGCTTCGATTCCTTATACATCCCATGTCCCGGGATCTTCTCTAGCAACTCAACCATTGCCTCCTGCGGAATCGTATCGAATGCCGCTTGCACATCCACCTTGACGAAATAAAACTTTTTCTTCTTTCCCTTCGGATTTTCCTTCCCCTTCCCCTTCCCTTTGCTGTCGCTCATAACCCGAGCTCGAAACCTCTTCACCCGTTGATAAACATCCCCCACAGCAAACATCCCCCCTCCCAACCGTCCCGGCCGTTCCCTCTTCTCCCATTTCAACATCGAATTCACCGGCCCCAGTACGGAGTTGATACTTGGTCCCAGCATTTGCTTAATATTCCCCCCTATCCCCCCTTTCCCCCCAAACGCTCTAAGCAAAACCCTCCTCCTCAAATTCATGATGGGGCGTAGGTTTCTTCCCACCCCCTTGGGAAGAAGTCGCACTTGTGAGAAACCCAGTCTCCGTGAGTTTAAGATTTCAAGTGCATCAACTCCCTTGACTTCCTCAAACATTTTTGATTTCAGAGTGGTCATGGCCGGCTTGGTAACAGACAGCCAGACGTCATGTCTAAAAAAGAACAGCCTGTACCGATGCGCCGAGGATTCAGTAACATAGAAATTCGACCGGATCAGCGGGATCAAAAGCGAGTCGAAGGCGTAGTAGAGGAATTCGAGGTAGATTTCTTTCCGCTTGTTGATCTCGGGTTGAGAGCACTTCTGCGACGACAGCTTGGGGGGTGCCAGCCAGGGAATAGAAGAGACTTTCATCCTTTGGACGACTTGGTGGAGGTTCATGGATTCGAAGCGGCGGAGGCGGATGAAGGCGTCGATTTGTTTGAGGAAGTGGTGCTTGTTGTGGGATTGGATGGGGGTTTCGGAGGCTGGGTCCGAGTTTGGGACTGGGGGTCCCCAGAAGTCGTTGGGGATGATTTTTGAGAGAACTGCTTGACAGAAAGCTGAAATGGAGGAAATGGGGGTTGCTAGGTCCAGAAGGGAGTGAGAGTCAGAATTCCTAATGACGGGGGCGGTAGATGGTGGTTGAGTCTTTTTGCGGTTCTTTTGGGATGACTTTGAGGAGCGGGCTGAAATTTTGAGAGGGCTTGATTGTGACCTTGGTTCTGTTTCTAGTTGTTTTGGTAACTGAGGATGAGTTAGTTTTGTTAAAGAGACACAGAGAAAGGGGTCTTACAGGACAATAATGCTGCAACATCTCAGCATACGAACATCGTCCATGCAACACTTGAAGTTTATGAACCAACTCTTGCGTCTTACCCCTGAGTCTCTTGGGTATCTTCACCTTTTGATTCTCCCCATCCGTCGGCTTGGAGAATTTTTTTGTTATCTCCTCTTCGCGAAGAGTATAGTCTTGGAACTTTTGCGCAGTCTGCTGGCGATCCACTACCGAAGTGAAGACATTGTGAAGACCGAATTGTCGAGGGAAGATGTACATCATCACATGAGTTGTGCTCTCGTCCGGTTTACTTTTGTCTTCTCCCTCGGAAGGCGGTTTGCACGGGAAGCGATTCAGAACATCTACGACAGTCAGCTTGAGTATTCTCATGTCTACGATGGAAGCTGAACCTACGAATATGACGAAGTCCAAAGTGAACCAACCCCCTCGCATTCAACGCCGCTCTGGCGTACAACATCCTGTTTCTGGCAAAGGTGATTTCCGAAGGACTCAGTTCACTCAGTTCTTTGCTCATTTCACCACCAGCACTGCCTTTCGAGTCTTTCCCGCCATCGTCTTTCCTGCCAGAGTCTGTCGTCGTCCCCAACGACCGCGGCTGCAATTCCGACACAGGCCAACCGCTCACCTGAACCAAATTCCCCTTTCCCTCTTCCACAGAAACAAACACGGCACAATCCAGCAACAAATCCAACATGATCCTCTCCCCCTCTTTCCCCAGTAACATCAAGAACTGCGGCCACGGTGCTTCTTTCAGGGCTTTCACGCAGTTATTCGTGTGAACCGCGTACACCCCCGGTATCTGATGCTGATGTCCTCCGGTGGTTACAATCTCACCAGATCGACCCTGCGGAGGGACACCTTTCCGGAAGCCATCACAAAGTAAATGCTTCGGTCCAGGCCATCCGTTACCTGTCTTTTGTCGGGAGGATCCTGAGCGGGAGAATAATAGCCAGATGACGAAGTCGACTATATCAGACTGCGAGTATAACGCCCCCTTTAACCCATCGGACAAGGTAACATGGGACTCATCAGCCTTGTTTCCGCCTTGGGAAAAGCTGACCCATTGTTCCCACCGGTAGTCTGATTTCTCTTTCTTTTGAGTCTCCTGAGGGTCGCGAGAGCAGACTAGGGTTGTATCTAGGAGGGTGCCTAGGGCTTGCTCAAGTTCTTGGGCAGCGGAGGGTTTCTCCGGGCCTTGGTCTGGGGTACCTCTAGGGGAAGACAGGCCGACTGCGGCGATCTTTTTCCGGCGGATCTTGGAGGACTTGGGAAGTTTGGAGAGGGCGTATTGGCGGAGAGTGAGGGTTTGGGGGTAGTATATGGACAGGAGGGTTTGGGTGATGGGGTTGGGCTTGGGTCGTTGTGGGGTGGGGTTGGTGGCTGTTTCTTTGAGTTTTGGGCGCTTTTTGGGTGGTTCGGGCCGTTCCTGGTCAGTTTGGGTAATCTTGTTACCGGTTGAGTCCAGCTCAACGAAGCTGACGCTCTTTCTCTTGGTTGACATGGTGATGGTTTGGTATATTTTGGTGGTCCATGCTGGAGCCTATGAAGGGCTGAAGAAGGTGCAAGATGAGTGATTGGACAGAAAATCAAAGAGTGTTGTTCAAAGATGAATGACCATTCGACAGAAAAAGAATCAGCAGTTTGAGTTGTCGCTGGTGAAACGGCGCGATCGCGAAAAGTTGATGACGCGTGAAAGTTGGAGATCGCGAATTGGAGACATTGGTGGTTTAGGTTTCCAATTTTGGGGTACATGTACTCTGGACATGGGACGAATAATGCGCATGTGAGACGCCATCACGGCGTTTACGTGGTAATTGTTAGTGCAACTGCGCCTAACACGCAATCGTACAGTGCAGCGCATTATCAGAGCTCGCAGAGGGGTATGTACAACAGACAACCCCCCTCCAACTTGCAGAATCCAATGCAGACTTTCTTTTCCATTCCGAAACACAACGGTCAAGACCCGATATCTAGAGAGATAACCGGACGTATTGCTTCAGACTCTGCCAGTGCCCGCGTGTCTGTCCGGCAGTGGCACAAGAAGGGACAAGAGGGGACATGAGGCACAGCAAATGTCACTTACCTACCCCGGACTTGTCTGATTGGGCAGATGGGGAACAGCCGCTAACAATTTCCCCTGCTCCATTCACTCCAGTGGATGGCCGATGCGCGCAATTGAGGAAGCCACGAGGGCGCCACAGTGTTTCTCGACTTGACCTTTTTGTTGCCGGCCGAGAAGTGGACGACCCAATCTCCTTTTATGGAGGAGGACTTCCCTCATGGCTTCCCTCCTTTTCCATGACTGCCTTTTGAGGGATCGTCAAACACGTCTTGCTGCGGGTGTCTTCGTATTCTTGCACTTCTCAAACGTCTACGGGAAGGATTTTAGTCGCAGTCCCCAAACACCGGACATTTCTTTTTGGCACTCACAGCGTTGCAATGGTACCTTGCTTTGAGTTGACGCTATACTACGCACAGTATAGGATTGGTCTGAATACGTAGCCTCCCGCAAAACAGTGTTGGTGACTGATAGACGCCCACTGACGCCGTCCCCTCCATCAGCAGATATCATCATCCCTTGATACCACATTGACCACCTCTTGAGGCCTGACCTGAATGGGACCTGCATCCAGCTTGTCTCGCATCGGGCCGTGATGATGAACTCTTTCTTGTTGATGTCAGGGGTCGGGCGATGCTGTAGGTACAAGCACTAGTTGAAGAGAAGCTGGAGATGGTTGGTGATATGCTGTGCTTGGCAGAATCCACACCGGTACAACTTTATACTGATGGACGGGAGAAGGGGTTCTGGAAGGTCATTAGCACATGGACAAATTATAGCGGACTCCATCATATACCGAAATAGACATGAAGAAAGAGGGGATTTGTTGGAATGTCTCACGATGGCTTGTATGAGAAATGATTTCAGGATGGAGCCAGATTAACGAGGAGCGGGAGGAATTCGGTCTTATCTCGTTAGTTGTTAGTAAACAAGTGGAAGACTGCAAGTAAGAAATGCAGATGCCAGGGGAAAGAGGGGAACTTGCCGCTGACCCATCGTAGAGGTAGTGACAGGCAGAGTAACAACCCCCCCAGAGACCCCTGGTCGGACGGGATTGAAGATTGGGTCATTTTTTTCTTTTCAGATTCGCGATCTTCAACCTTGACTATTGACTTTCAAACTCCATCTCATCCCATCCCAACCAATCTATATCCACGTCGACACGTCACTGCCCTCATGCCCTGACATCTCGGGCTGGCATGCTAAAGTGGCATTCAGGGTGTTGCATGGCATCCCAGACAGGACATCCTAGTGCAGAGGTAGCCCCTGGCTTGTGCCTGTGCATGGATGATATCGACATAAACAACCAATTCGCACCGTTAACACCGCCTGTTATCGACACTTGACGACAACAACTGAACTCGCCCCCCTCCCAGGCACTTATCGATCCCAGGTCCCCCCTCCTCAGCTCTTTCCCGTCCCGCGTTTCGTCGACCGCGACTTGGGAAAAACAAGACAGGGGGCAGACGTGCAAATCTCGTCAGAGTGTAGGACTGAGGAGTCATCAGAACCTGAGGTGAACAAGAGCTGAGTGAGGGTCCGTGTTGGAGAGACATCGTTTCCCCTCTCACCGTCACAAACAGTTAGCAGCCGTACTATACCGCCTTCCCACCTTCAAGCAGAACTTAAACGAAAAGTCACAAGAAGTCATAATAAAAAAAGTAATGGGATCACCATGGACCACGGCAGCATCCAAGCAGAGGAGGCTGCTTCATCTTCTTTGCAAAACCAAAACCCCCATACCTCAACCCATGAGCTTGTTGGTTCACGTTCCCATCATCACACCCGCTCGCAGTCTCAGTCACAGTCACAATACAACCACCACCACCATCACAACTACCATTCCTCTCTAGACAATATTGACCGTCGAGCCCCAGACTTGTACCAGTACCTGGCCGAACCACCCCACGACCACCACTCCCACACCCGTCCACCACGCCGTGACTCCCACCAACAGGACCATCACTCGTACTTCCCCGAACACTCCAGTCCCACGCACCCGTCTGCGCCTGCGCCCGCGCCCGCATTAGACTTTGAGGCCCGACCCAGTCACTTGGCCAGCTTTTCAGCCAGTTATACCAGCTATTCAGCCAGTCGTCCAGCCAGTCCCTTGCCCAGTCCTCGACTAACAACAAGTCCAACAAAAAGTCCCTTGGCCAGTCCGTCTGCCTCTGGCCACAGCATCAACCAAAAGATTCCATTTGCTTCCCATGCCGCCGCCGCCAATCTCCAGGCTTTTGCCGCCAATGCAAGAGTCCCCGACTCGCTAAACGTGGAAGAAGAAGACCCCGACGACTTTTATCGTAGCTTTGGAACTGTTGCTGTCTCCGGTAGTGATGCCGCTGCCGCTGTAACAACCACCACCGACAGCGACAGTACTGCGGACCCAATGAAGAAGAGTACCTCGGCCAGCATACCACCAACCTCAGTACAACAACAAACGCAGTCCCCATCCTCCCCAAGGTCTCCTTCGAATGGGGCCCTAAAGCCATCCGCTCTGCCTGCTGCTGCTCATGCTGCTGCTGGCACCACCAAAATGTCCAGCGGCCGTAGTACACATACTAATCCACCCAGTGCTGCCTCTGGTGCTCGGTCGGGACTCCGCTCAGCATCGAATCCCGTTGACGATCGCCTTGGCGGCAATGGCAGGCCGGCGCTGACAACAGCTAACTCGTATGGGACACAAGGTGGGGCCTACCCACCGAGCGTGAAGGACCTCAAGAAGAAGTTCGACCAAACAGGGACATCCCACAACCTTCCAAGCCAGCGAAGACAACCGAGACCCTCGAGAGACCCGACTACTACCACCATATCCTCCACCGCTTCCCAGATCAAGGGTGGTCGATCTCCCAGTGTCGGCGCCCGAGCTGCCTCCTATTCGGCACGATCTAGTAACACGACGACGACGACATCTTCGGGGACGGCATCTTCGATAGCGACATCGATACGACGATCGCGAGGAGACCCAACAAACAACAGTCCATCCCAAACATACGGATCCCGATCCAGAAGTATACCGCGACCGCGACCAAAACTCTCGACCGACGACCGAATAACGAACCGCAACTCCCAATCGTTCGCGAACCGAATCAGCAAGCCCCGGAACAACGGTGGAGCCGCAAACGGACCGGCATCCAGGTCGCTGCCGCAGCTGTCCCCCACCACCGGATTGCCGTTACAATCACTGTCGCGATCGAATGGGCTGCTCTTTGGCGAGATCCTGCCCGACGAACAAGACTCGGTCACGGCTGGGTTTGGCATCCAAGACCACCTAGTAGGGGGTCGTCCCCGGCGGACATCCGAGTCCAGCATACATGACCTCACAAGGCCCGGACCCCGCCTGCGAAGCTCCTCTCACTCGGATATGGGAGATATGGAGCCCTCGTCTCCAACTGACTGGTACCGCGGGGCGGCCTCTGCGCTGCCTACAGATATGTCTAGGGTAGCTAAGAACCACTCTAGAGCCCATAGCGATGCCGTGGTCTCGTCCTCGTCCACCAAAACATCCGCCAGCAACACCCGGCCCGGCCGTGGCACAGCGACGACAACAAGTAGCAGGGTGACCAACACGGGCCGGACCACCCCTTCCACACCGACCACGCCCCTATCCTCCACCTCGCGCCTCCCCGTCATGGTCAAAAGAGCTAGTATTTCTGAAAACCACGGAAGAAGCAGCCCGGTGTCCACCCGATCCAACTCCCCCGCCGCCGCACTAAAATACGGACAAACCCCTACCAGCGGAAGATCCTCCCGCCAGCAGCATGGGATACCGGCCTCGAGAGCCAAAACACCTGCCACCCGTTCGAATACCCCTACCACGCCCGCAACCGCAACCGCCAAGCGACCCCAGACCTCGAATCGAAAAGCTGCCCCGAGTAATATCGCGACCCCTAGCAGCAGCAGCAATAACAACGGCCGGCTCAACGCATATGTGTCTGTGCCCGCTCCGAAACTATCTCCCTCGCTGCGAAGCTCGCGACCCCGGCAGTCCGTGGCCACTGCTTCGACCGCGGCTTCCCGGATGAGATCCTCCACCGACCGACCGCCGTCCCCCGACAAGTCGAACCGCCGGGCCGGATCGAGGACCGACAACGCTGCTACAATTCGACGACGAAAGCTGTCCGTAGGACCCATCGATTTTGCCCAACGACGAGAGACTATAAAGCTTGCATACAGCAAAACCATCAAAGACCAGCAGGCAAAGGAGGCCAGGGAGGCTGCGGCAGACAAGCGAAAGAAGGACATGGAGGCTGTCACCCGCGCCAAGGCCAAAGCGGAAGCTGCCGCTCTTGCTGCATTGCCTTCCTCTAAATCGTCGTCCGATTCAGTACATCGAAGGGGCTCAGAAGCAGGGAGACACCCAGAGAAGAAGGGGCTTGAAGAGCCTCTCAAGCTTATTACCAACCTACCCATAATACAGACACCGGCTCAACCACCTGCGAGCAATGGCCGTGATTCACCGACGTTGGGGATACCAGGAGGCTTTGTCGATAGTGACGACGAGCCCGATATTCCAATACCGCAATCAGCCATATCCGTTGCTACCGCAGTGACCGAGTTCGAAGAGGAGGAGCAAACAGAGGCACCACGGCCCGAGAATTTCGCAGCGATTGACTATGCCTTGGGAAATATTGTGATAGACCAGCCACCAAGTCCACGAACCCTTGAACCGCCAGAACCGACGCCTCCATTGGCGTCACCTTTGTCAACCAAGAGCAAGCGGTTATCCTACCATTCGCCATTTGACGACGATGACGATGTGGACGATGACGATGATGTGTCTATCGAGATTGCGCTGGATACGTCCGTGCAGCAGCAGCCCTCGCAGCAACAGACGCCGACTCGGGGGGATTTCACTACCGCCGAGCCAACCACGGTTCCTGCGCAGCAGCCAGATGCAGACGAATACGTGCCCCAACCGTATACATATTCATCGCAAAATTACGAAACAACGGTCACGATATTGGGCCCCGAAAATGATTTTAGACCGTTGTACAAGGACCAAGCTCGTGACACGATGCCTCCATCCGGTCTGCACCATGCAGATGAGCCGCCGCTGAATGAGACATTGGGAGCCACCGGCTCTGGGCATTCACATTCCCAGCAGCAGCAGCGCGAAGAACCCCGGGTCGAAGTCGAAAACCTGGAGCGCCTCGAGGATTTTTATATTGGTCCGCATCTACGCGAGAACATTGCCAGTCTGCGGGATTCGACTTTTACGTTATCGGACAACGGAGATCCATATGATGCACACCCCTCCTCCGCAGCAGAGTACCAGCAAACACCTGACAGTTCACACTCCAACAGCCTGGCCGTACCTGCCTACTTGTCACCTGGTAACCGCCTCAGTCAGCATTCAGCCTGGACTGACTTTTCTTTTGGAAGCGATGACCAGAATGCTGCTCTAGATAACCAAGATCCGCGTGATTCACGGATGTTCAAGCAGCAAACGGAACCCGAGCCACCGGTGTCGTATAATAACTTTGACAGGAATCGCTCGAGCTTGCGGCGTCCACCACGAAGTCCAGAATTATCACCACTTGACCAGCCGCCAAGAGCGTCTTCATCCTCCATGCAGGCCGACAAGGTCGACCCGCGGCAATCATCAGAACTTGATAGGGACAATTCTGCTGCCCAGAGGAGGATACCACTAGTGTCGCATCAGACAGCCCCTGCCCGCCCAGCAGTAAATAACTATGACGACTTGGACGAGAGCACCTACGAAGTGCTTTCCCGGCCCAACAGTTATCCACATACACAGGATGAAGAGGAGTTTGGGACTGCCATCATCTCCTCTCCACCATCAGCCGGTCAATTTTCTTTCGAGACAGTTGATCGGTCACACCTCTCCCGTACCGAAAGCAATCGCATATCGTCAGAAGCCACAGATAACTTGACACAGGAGCAGAAGCGACTTCGGCAACGGCAACTGGTCATCCGTGAGCTGATTGATACCGAGGAGATCTTTGTTCGTGATATGAGCGTTGTGGAGGAAATTTACAAGGGCACAGCAGAGGCATGTCCTCAACTTGATTCCAAGACGATCAAGCTTATTTTCCGGAATACCGACGACATCATTGCTTTCCACGCTACGTTCCTTGCCCAGCTCAGGGATGGGGCGGCGAGTGTTTATCAGCCCAAGGGTCGAAAGTCGCCTACGTTCGCTCATGAGGCGTCATTAAAGGATTCGGATACGACCACTCTTGCTTCTACCAACTCTGGCGGGACCATGAACAAACAGGAATTGGATGATGATAAGGACCGCCAGACAAGCCTCGGACCGCTCTTCACCAAGAACATTGACCAGCTCAAGGCTGTCCACGAAGTCTATCTCCGAACCAGTGATCTTTCTGCCAAACGTCTGATCCAGATCCAGGAGGATGATGCCGTCAAGGTGTGGCTGAACGAATGCAGCGAGGGTGCCAGGGAGCTGACAGCAGCCTGGAGTTTGGATTCCCTTCTGATCAAGCCTATGCAGAGGTTGACCAAGTACCCTGATATCATTGCTCATCTTCTCAAGTACACCCCGGCAGATCATCCCGATCGAGATGCACTCGTTAACGCCAAGGCCACCGTAATCAGCGCCATTGACGAGATCAACAGGACCAAGAGGAACTTTGAACTTGTGGGTCAAATCGTCGGCAACCGGAAGCGCAAGGACTCGGATGTCCGAGCTGGTCTGGCCAGGGCCTTTGGCAAGCGTGTCGATAAGCTACAAGGAGCAAGCAACAGGGCACCAGAAGACGAAGAATACGCTAAACTTCACGAGCGGTTTGGTGACGAGTTCCTCCGTCTGCAGGTGGTGCTTCGCGATGTCGAGTTCTACACTCGGAGCGCCTCCACCTACGTCCACGAATTCCTTCAATACGTAACTGCTATGGAGCTGGTTATGCGCTTGCAGCCATCGAGAGATTACGCCCACATTGAAAGCCGATGGGTCCAGTTTAGTGTGTCCATGAGGGACATGGAGAAGATCCTGGACAAACATCTAGCCGACGTTCGCAAACACGTTATCGAGCCGTTTGAGCAGGTCATCAAATGCTACCAAAATCCTGGACTGGCCATCAAGAAGCGAGCGAAGCGCCGTCTCGACTACGAGCGTTATATGCAGCTCAAAGCCAACGGCAAGAAGATCGACAAGACCCTCGCCGAGGCCGTCGAACAGTACGAAGCCCTCGACGATACCCTCAAGAAGGAGCTGCCCAAGCTTTCTGCCCTGACCGCTGAGATTGGCAATATTTGCCTGGCCAAGTTCGTCAACATCCAAGCGGCATGGTACTCCACCTGGAAAGAAAAAGTCAAGTCCCCTCTCGCCGACCTCGACCACGTCCCCGACCTTCCCGAAATCGTCAAGACGTTCCAGCGAGATTTCACCGAGCAAGTCGAGCGGGCAGGACAGCTCGCCATTCTCAACCCCGTTTCACTGAGAGGTAGGACTTCTCAGTCGACGTCGGATGACATTGGCTCCGGCTCTGTTCTGTCCAAGACTCGATCTCGTCCTTCTGAGCTGCTCACCCCGCGCGGTCGTGGTTTGTCCATCAATAGTGATCACGTTCCAAGCTTGCCGACTCCCGATGTGTCAGGAAGATTTGACCTCTCCCCTACCGGCACCGGCTCTGCGCTGCCCAGTCCGGCACAGTATTATCGCGATTTTTACTCCGGGTTGTCGAATGGTCATCACTCAAGAGGCAATTCTACTGCACCGCTCAGTCCGGACCCGTCGTCGTCTTCGGCGCCGAGATCGGTACCTGCTACGCACGCTACTTCTACCACTGGTGGCTATTCCACTCGCCCAACAACTGGTCGCAGTTTCGACTCCGGTAGTCTGCCACGTCAATCCACCGATTCTTACTCGGCTCAATCCGCCTCCGGCACTCACCACACCAGCCACAGCCACGGCGTCGCACACTCAGGCCACACCCTCTCCCGCCGGGGCTCATACACTTCCTCCCACCACAACTACGCCACCAGCGAACCCCGTCGGCAATCCGGTCTTTTCCACTCTGCCCTACCGATGGATGACGCAGATGAAGTTGATGAGCACCACGCTGAGCCGGAAGCTGGGCCTAGCGGTCACAGTGGTAATAATCATGAGGTGCAAACATCGAGTGGTGGCGGAGGGATGTTCATCTCGGCGGAAGCTGCTGCTGAGGCGAATGTGATGTGGTTGGCTGCTAGTTTGTTTGAGTTTAATATTGAAACGACGAAGCATGAGGGGGGGTATCCTTATTTGACTTATCAAGCTGGGGAGGTATGTTATCATTCTTTCTTTTTCTCCTTTCTCTCGTCTTATTTTTTTTCTTTCCTGCATGTTTGGGGAGTTGCATGTCCGCTGCGCTCGGCCTTTTTTTTCTTTTCCTCGCTTCGCTCGATTTCCCCCCTTCGCTCGATTTCCCCCCTTCCCCGCCCTCTTCTTTTTTCTCCTCTACTCACTTCACTCAATTCTATCATCTCCTATGCGGTATGCTGACAAGATATGAACGACAGATCTTCGACGTAGTAGCCGAAAAGGGAGAGCTCTGGCTAGCCAAAAACCAAGACGACCCCATGAACGTCATCGGCTGGATCTGGAGCAAGCATTTCGCCAAGCTGGCGGAGTAGCAAGTCGCTGGTTTTGAGGCGATGATTTCTAATGCTCGAGGAAGGGCGGAGAGGGCGAAGAGGGGGAGGAGAGCCTCTGAAGACAAGGAGAAGGGGAAGGAGAAGGAGGAGCCAAAGAAAGAGGGTTGATGCCATGGAGGGGTCGGGAACCCTTCTCAGCCTTCGATGTTTGCGGTGAATTCTGCTTCTGTTTCGTCGCTATCCCGTCATCGCTGGTTCGGCAGTGGATGGCTCGGTTCACTTCACTTCACTTCACTTCACTTCACAACGCTTGTGGTTTCAGGTGTGCGTTTTTTTCACCTTCGCGAAGATTTATTTTTTCTGCTTTTTTGCTGCTTTTTTGAGCATGGCGTTCAGAGAGACAGAGTTACAGTTTACCTATTTTTCCTTTTGTTGCCGTTTCATACATTACACTTTATGAGCACGGGCAAAAAAGTTTCGGTATGGCTGGTGGAGGACGGACGGAGGGGGGAACGGACAGGTCCTGGGTCGTAGTTTTTTCTTCTTTTCTCATTTGATTCCCTGGTCTTGGAGGTTGGTACACATCTGGTAGAGGAGGAGCGTCCGTGAGGGATCAGAAGAGGTAAACAGCCCTATCAGGAAGCAAGTGGAGCAAAGGGGCAAAGGGGGAAGAAGATTCGAAAGAGAAAGAAGACGAAGAGGATCTGATAACTAAGTGCTATTATTATATCTACCTGGGATAAAAAGAGTAAAATAGCTTAGGTATTGTGTAATATCAAATGTCATGGATGGATGGAGGTTAGTTACGTTGATCGTTGAGTTCATCCCACTCCGTTGTTCCTCGTCATCATGCGATTATTTCGCGCCAACCGCACTTCCTTTCACCGGTTCCGTCAGCAGCGCACTCTCTCTCCCCTAGACACTGAGAGGACGGAGGGAGGCATGAGACCAAGATAAGACAGGCAAGGCAGCAAACGTCACTGGGGGCGGCCAACCTGGGAGTATGGCATGTACTATGGTCCTAAGGGAAGGCAGTGAAGGGTGATGAAGGGCGAATGAAAGTCCTGCCGCTGCGAAGCTGGGGCTATCTATACCCGTGCCGGTATATCAGTACATAGTTATTGACGGTGAAGACGGTTTCTTGACCTCTTTTTTCTTATCATACGATTCCTTTTCACACTATCCTTCCTTTACTTTATCATTCCTTTTACCGTTATAGTCCCGTCACCAGCAGCGCACTCTCCCCTCCCTGGATACTGAGGATGGGCGGAGGCATGAGACTAAGATAAGCAAATGTCACTAGGGCCAGCCAACCTGGGAGTATGGTATAGTATATATAGTCGGTCCCAAGACAGTAAAAGGGTGGTGAATGAAGGTCGGGCCTGCCGCTGTGATGGAAGCTGGGGCTATCCAATCTATACCCGTGCCGGTAGATAGTACATAGAGGTAGTTATTGACGGCGAAGACGGGTCCTTGTGACTCTTCTGGACTTTTGTTACTAAGAGGTGATTCATGAGTAGATACAAATGGTTATTTATATATGTCTTGACGCTTTCGAGGGCAAAAAATGAGGGCAAAGAATTAGGACTTTTTGGTGGTGGGTGTAGCAGGTAAAGGTATATACATTGAACACCCAGAGACAAGAAAAACGGCTCATCTGCTCATCTGCTCATCTGCTCATCTACTCATCCGCTCATCCGCTCATCCGCTCATTATCAAACTACTGATTACATAGAAAAGTATATATACTTTTTAACTTTCTTCTTCCGTACTTGCCTCCTTCTTATACCCTTTACCTCTCTTTTGTTCTTTCTCTCCTTCAGTTCGTTAACAACCAAACTGCCCACTCTCGCGCCCACGCACTCCCTCACCCCCCTTCCTCACTGACTCTTTGTCTCCCCCGTCCTAGCCTTCCTCTCCCACCCAGTCTTCAACAACCTCCCCCTCCCCAGCTCAAAAACCGGCAACGGATGCGCCTCAGTATTAAACACGACCTTATCCAGCGGCAGTAAATCCTCCGGACTAAACAACAAATAAAAGTACTTGAGCGTCTCCGCCATCCAGAAGCTCTCCATATTATCCTTGGTCACGGGGGGGATAACATTCGCATTTGACAAGCTCGTAAACCCGCCTGCGCCGTCTTCTGAATCGACCGCCGTATAATTGACAAACGACTTGAACATCTCCCACCCCCACTCGCGGTACTTGACGTCGCCCGTGATGCGGTACATGTAGAAGAGGGACTCGACGGTTTCGGGCCGTTGGAGGTTGTGAGAGTCCATTTGGTGGACTTCGTAGTCTTTCCGCCAGGTGGCCTGTTCTCCCGCTGGGTCGTCGAAGATGGAATCGGGCGGGCTGGTTCTGGTGTGCGAAGAAGAAGATTCTGGAGCAGGGTCGTCGGAGGGGATCTTGAAGTAGGTGATTTCTGCGGCGAGACCAGTCGCCATGTACCGGTACATGCCCCAGCAGGTCTGCATCAGCTCGCGGGCGAGCTTCATGTCTGCCTCGCGCTGCTTATTCCAGAAGCCGGGCTTCTTGCGCGCTTCGCGCTCTGAAAGCCCTTCGGTGGCGGCGAGCGCGATGGTTCCCGGGAGGAAGCAGACGAGGTGGTCCATCTTAGGGGAGAGGTTTCCCTCGAGGCCGGAGGGACGTTCGCCGACGATGGTGAACCCAGAGTGTTCGGTGTAGGTGACTAGGTGCTTGCGGATGCCCTGCAGAGCGTCGTTCCACATGTCTTGGTAGATGGGTTCGGCCTTTTTGGTCTGCAAGTACTGCTTGATCAGGTACTCGTAGTAGGAATCGCCGCGCGAGCCGAGCCGGATGTTGGAAGTGTGGAAGTGCCCCGTGCTGGGCTGGATGTAGATGGGGACGAGGCCGTCGGGCGCTTGGTTGTCGTCGAGCACTTGCATGACTTTTTCGGAGCGGTCCCAGAAGTCCTTTTCGCCTGTCAGGTTGGCGAGGTACTTGAACTCCAGCTGGAGGGTGGTGGCTTCGGCGGTGGAGGAGGCGCCGTTGTCGGCGTGCGAGGGGAGGCCTTGGAATTTGCCGAGGTTGACGCTCGCGTAGGGGATACCGGAGGGCGTGTCGAAGGCGGACATGAGGCGGTCGGCCAGGTCGCGGGCCTTTTCAAGATAAAGGTCCTCGCCAGGGGCGCCGATGTCGTCGTCGGCGATGGGCGCTAGGTTCGGGTACTCGGTGCTGAGGTAGTAGGCCGACAAGAGACCGCCCAACATGCGAATGGTCGTCTCGAAGGTGTTGACGTCTTGGTCCTGATCCCAGGTCAACGACTTGGAGATCCACTCCCGAGCATGAGTGACCCTTGAAGTCAGGTTCATGATCATCAGGGTATCTAGCGAATCGATAATGATCCAACCCAGACCCTTGGGGGCCATATTCCGGCCCGTCTTCGACACAGGGTGAAACTCATCATAACCTAATCACAACAAGGTTAGCCATTGCAGCAGCCACAACAACACCAACCCTTCTTCTAGGAGAACATACCCCACGCATATCTCTCATAAGCATCCCAACTCAACTCCATAGCCTCGACAACCCTCTCCCTCCTCCTCAACCAATCAGCCTTACTCCTCGCCTTCATATCCGAGCTCAACCACCCCCAATCGCCCAGCTTCGCCACCGCTCGTTCATGATGTTCATCAAAGAAGCCCGTAAACCACAAGAGCCCCAGCACCAGCAACGTCAAGAACCCCAGCACCCTCTTTTTCCTCAGCAACGGGCGTGGTCTCCCCCCTCCGGGACCGTGTCCATATGGCTTATCCTTATACATGGGTAACGACCTTCGATCCGGGTTTAGGAACCCCCCGACTTTATCCTGCACTCCTCCTAACACTCCTCCCGCTCCTCCTCCTGGCCCTGCTCGTTGACGGGTGGCAGCCCACAATCGGTCTTCAGCTTGGCGCACCGGGTCCGTAAACGACGGCACGTGTCTGGGGATTGAAAAGGCCATGTCCTCCTCTTCTGGTGGCTCTTCAGCACGAGCCGGCAGTAATACGCCCTGCTCCAACTGCTCCTCTAACTGTGACCCTGACTGAAACCCCTGATCAAGCGCCCTCTCAACTCTCTCAGCAGCAGCCTCAGCGACTTCGGCAGCTTCAGCTACAGCGCCGACGACGGCGTGGCGGGTGCGTTCAGCAGCCTGCTCTGCGAACTCGGCGGCTTTGGCAGCGGTCTCGACGGCTTGTTGGGCGGCGCTCGCGGCGGCTTTTTCGGCGCGGTCGCGGAATTCGACGGCAGCAGTGGTGGCGGTTGCGCGGAGGATGTTGATGGCGGCAATGGTACCTGGGCGGTTGGTGAAGTTGTGGAGGTTGAATGGATCGCGGACGCGGTTCATTGAAAAGGTGGAGGGGAGCCGGCGCTATATTTCAGGGTGCATTGGCGGGAGGGATTAGTGGTGCTGTTAGTGCGCTTTGGGCGGGAGCTTGGTTGCTGGACTGAGACAATGGAATCGCCACGATAGGTAGTTGGTCATTAAGGGTCTTTTGAGATCGGATGGATTAAGCAAGAGCAATTGTATAGATTGGAAGGTATTCGCCAACGGATAAGGAGGAAGCAGTTTCAAATAACAAATGCAGATTACCCCGAAGCTTTTCTTTCAAAACTTTGAGCGGTCAAGCTGCACAGGGAAGGAGAGCTGCGGACCTTATTGGAGATGGATGGAGCATCAGATGTGTACATCCGCTCTTACATTACTTTGCAATTGCCTGACATATGTATGTACCTGTATGTATTTATAACAGGCCAACAACGGTCAGATGTGCCTTTTTGTTCAACCACACCACCAACCAAATGCATGTTGGCTCAGTTTGTGGTGATTTGCTTCATATCAACCCGAGATAACGAGATTATCCAAGAAGCCAAGAACCTTGCTGACCTCGTACGCCAAAGAGGACAGCTTGAGCTTTGACGCGTTACGACGTCGCGGGGCTCCGCTCTTTGAAAAAAGGGGCTAGGGTTAGGGGTGTAGTTATCCGTCAGGGTTAGGTATGTCATTGATTACTCCCGGCTGACTCTCAAACTTTCTTACGGTTGGCGTTTATGTATTGAGACATCGTTGAGACAGATGAAGAGCATATCATTCATATATATGACCATGGATGAAGAACCATTGAACATTCGAGGTTGAAGTGCAGGTGAAAAACATGTGAACAGCCACACGAACTTCAGGAGGCACAACATCCTTATCTTATCACCCCCCTCCGCCCTCCGCTCACTAACACAATTCCACATTCGGCAATCCCGATTTCTCCCACATCCTTCAACATCGGATCAGACCGCCGCCTCCAATATCTCACAAATCACCACCACAAAATGTACAACACACAAATAACCGCCTACCCCCACCTAACCCCCTCCGAATTCGCCGAAGCCGCCCACCACCTCGACCGGCGCTACAGCCGCGCGACCCTCGGCCCGCTCCGTCGCCAATGGAAGCTGCGCGTGCGCTCGGCGCTCAACACCCACTTTGTCTCCCCCTCGGACCCGGAGTACAGCACGTTCATTCAGATCACGCGGCCGCTGGAGGTGGATCTGGACGATGATGGGTTGTCGGAGTTTTTGGATAATTTGAGTTTTGATGGGCCTGGACTTGGGCCGAGTGTGACGGTGAGGGATGATGAGGAGGGTCTGGCTGGGGTGACTGAGGGGATGGAGGTTGAGGAGAGTGATGAGGTATGTTCTTGTTCATGGGAGTTGAGTGTTGAAAGGGTGTGGGATGCTAACATGGAGAAGGCTATGGTTTTGCCGTCTAAATCGAAAGAATCGGCAAAGACAACATACGGCTACGTCACATACGAAATACACCTTCACCCGACATATCAAGCGCCTTGTCTGTGGTTTTCATTAAACGGACTGCCTGCGGATGAACCAGCTTTCAACATCGACACCGTCTTCCGACGTCTCGTACCCGATCAGTTCAAAGATGGACTCCGCCGCGCCGGTTCCGTGGGTGGTATCTCAGCTGATGTAAGTCTTCTTCTCTTCTTCTCAACTCGTTCTTCGTATTTGTGTGTTTTGTGTTTTGGGGGTTCAATCTTCTCGCTGTTGAAAACACGAAAAAGTTAACTAGGGCTGAACTCTTCTTCTTGCTCTTTGTGACTTTGTTGTTGTTTGTGAAAACATGTGAGATGATGATATGAGAAACAAGAGAGAAAAAAAAAAAAGAGGTGCCTATACTAACACACGAATGTCCCTTCTTTTGAATTATTTCGGCCAAACAAACAGTATCATCCCATCACAGGCGTTCCCACCTTCTTCGTCCACCCTTGTCTCCTTGGCGAGGCCATGTCGACCTTTGAGAATGTCTCGATCGAGACCTACCTGATGGTTTGGCTTGGACTCGTCGGCGGCTGTGTCAGCCTTTGGATCCCGAAGGAGATGGCACTGGAGCCTTCTTCCGCCTGAAGGGAGTGGGAGTAGCGCGGTGTGTGCAGCTAGCGGCGTCTTCTGCATAGTCTTTCGAGAGGGCGTTTTGAGGCTCCCACACGTTTTATCCGTCCGCTTCATTCTGTCCTCATTCTCGTCATCCCACCCCACCGCGAGCTGGTATCTTAAACAGAAGCAAATGCCACAGAGGACATCCATCAGTCCTCGTCGCTGTCTTCCTCCATAGCAACATCCGAATCGCTCTCCTCCTCTTCCTCCTCCTCGCGTGGCCGCTTCGTTCCCCGGTTTTCCTCTGCCGGTGTAGCTGTCTCCGTCCCAGGAGGCTTGGCGGGCGAACCTTGTGGTGCTGGGCTCTCGGTACTAGGGGCGCCCGGTACGGGGGCACTGAAGATACTCTGTTGGACGGTGGTAAGGGCTACGGCGGCGGCGGCCTTGGGTGGCACGAGAGTGCCGTCGAGTTTGGCGATGATGTTGGAGCGACCCTTGGCGTAGGTGATTTTCTAGACAAAGCCCGGGTTAGCTTGAACTAACTCCTGGTCAATACCTTTCCAGTTGCTATAGACGAGCTCACCATTTTCCTGCCCAAAAACTCCATCCCGTCAAGTGACCTCATCGCCTGTGTTGCTGTCTGAATGTCCCGGTAGACAATGTGTGCTTGCCCGCGCATCTTCATGGTCTTGAGGGCGACGACATCGAGAACTGGGCCATAGGTGGAGAAGAGCATGTATAGTGCTGTACGGAGGTCGTCTTTCTGGATCTTGGCTGAGGGGAGGTTCGTGACGTAGAGGGTCTGGTTTGGCGGGTTCGAGACCACCTTTTGCGGGAGGCCCGCGGGGGGAGCAGTACGCGTAGCCATTGCCGCGTAGAAATTCGGGAGCTGATGTTGTTGTTTGTAAATGTAGGCTGTGAATTGTCGCGTGGATTTTCAGTATGTCGTGGGTGCCTCGTGGTTGGGGTAAATGTCGTCAATCGTTTCGTCGTCGCCGGGTGTATGATGTTCAGTGTTCAATGATGAATCCAAGTCGCGCGGGCGCATGCGACGTCGACAATCGCTGGTCAAAAATTGGAGACAGCGGCCAGCCTCCAGCCTACAAACAATCGGCGAACCCCACGGGCGTGGGTGCAGCTTGTTACAAGTGGATCAGACCCGGCCGGCAGCGCGCTTGGCGGCGTCAGTCACCCGCACCCAACCCCACTACGCAGCCGCAACGGTTCCCCTGGAGCCTGGCGGTCTGACCTCATTTCAGGCGTCCAGCCCGCTGTAGTTACGGAGCTCTCCCGTTCCCCGTTCCCGGGCAGCTCCCCCTTTCCACTAACAACATCCGGCTCCGACAACACCGAACCAACATCACTCTCCGTCATCACCGTCCCCGATTCCGAGCGCGGTAGTAGAGAGCTATACTCCTATCGCATAACCTACACCCACCCGATCATTCACAATGGCTGCTCCCGAGGTCCACCATCTCTTCCACCACCCCATTGCCGACCACTCGTTCTCGGCCGATCGCCAGACCTTGGCCATTGCCCGCGACACTCAGGTCGAGCTCTACGGCAGAGTCGGCAACGCCTTCAAGCTCAAGGACGAGCTCAAGGACCATGACAAGCTCGTCACCAGCGTCGACATTGCTCCCAACACCGGGCGCATTGTGACCTGCTCTCAGGGTAGGCCCCCTTTCCGGCTCGCGACTCAACCACCCAAACCTGCGGTACTCAATGGCACCAACTAACAACCACCCCAACTCACAGACCGCAACGCCCTCGTCTGGGAACCCTCTCCCACCGGCTACAAGCCCACCCTCGTGCTCCTCCGCATCTCCCGCGCCGCCACCTTCGTCCGCTGGTCTCCCTCGGAAGCCAAGTTCGCCGTCGGCTCCGGCGACCGCGTCATCGCCGTCTGCTACTTCGAGGAGGAAAACGACTGGTGGGTATCCAAGCACCTGAAGAAGCCGATCCGGTCGACCATCACCTCCGTCGCGTGGCACCCCAACAGCGTCCTGCTGGCCGCCGGCTCCACCGACGCCCACGCCCGCGTGTTCTCGGCCTTCATCAAGGGCACCGACCAGCGCCCCGAGCCGACCCCCTGGGGCGAGAGATTGCCCTTCAACACGGTGTGCGGCGAGTTCCTGAATAACTCTGCCGGCTGGGTGCATGCCGTTGCGTTCTCGCCGAGCGGAGACGCTCTGGCGTTTGCGGCGCATGATTCCTCCATCACCGTCGTCTACCCCTCTGCGCCCGAGCAGCCGCCTAAGGCGGTGATCAGCATCAACACGCAGCTTTTGCCGTTTATGAGTCTCTTCTGGAACGGAGAGACGGAGATCATTGCTGCGGGATACGATTGCGAGGCGTTCCGCTTCCAGGGTGGCGAGCAGGGGTGGCAGCTGGCGGGCACGCTGGAGAAGGCCAAGGCTGCTGGAAGACCGGGTCTTGCTGGTGGGGAGGATAGGGAGGAGTCTGCGCTGAACATGTTCAAGCAGATGGATCTGAAGGGTAAGGGCAACAAGGATGATACGCAGTTGAAGACGGTGCATCAGAATACGGTTACTATGCTGAGGCCGTTTGAGGAGAGTGGTGGACGGGTGACCAAGTTTAGCTGTGAGTATTCCCTTTTCTTTGGTGTTTCACTTATTTGAGGTGGTTTCAAGAAGTATTGATGCTAACTTGACAAAACAGCGAGCGGTGTCGACGGCAGAGTCGTCATCTGGCACACCTAGACTTTCCCCTCCATGAAAGAGGGCATAGACACACACACCTATGGAAGCAAAAAGCCCAGCAAGCGAAGCGTAACATTTAATGTTAATGGAGTAAGAATGAATGGCTGGTGATGAATCAGAATCAAGATCGATCATTGCCAGAGGCTTTCTTACCGGATACCTTTCCCGGTCTTTGATTTCTGCGCCCTGTCTGTGCTTCCCGGTATCCGCGAAAGTGATTGATTGTCCATCCCACCATTGTATAGAAACTATCATGTCACTTATCAAGAGTGAGTTGTCCGTTTGTCATGACCGCCCGGCCGATACCGCAAGATGTATGTGTGAATCAGACACACAGTCGACACAAATACAGGTAGGTACATACAAAGCGATTCATTGACTACCGGTCGTGGCTTGCCGGACGCATTCCGATTCGTGGGTGAATGTTGATGATTTCCATAAAAGGCGGGTAAGGGTACTTACTGGCATCGGGAGAAGTGCATGCTGATGTTCATGTTAATGTTCATGTTTTGTTATGTTCTGTTAAATTATTTATCTACGTTCTTTCGCTCCTCCCGGCTTCACTTCAACAAGTTCTCAAGTAATCAACCGTCTCTTTTGCGTCCCTTTCAGCTATCCAAACAACTTGCCTACCTTCTTCTCAGGTTAAAAGAAACATCAGAAGCCAAACAACAAACCATGGATCAACACAATTACGAACCATTTAACTGGTGGCAACCCCAACAACACCTCCCAGCTCCAGTTCCAGTTCCAGAACCAGCAGACTGCGGAGACTACGCCCCAGCATCACCAAGCGACTTCATCTACAATTCCGCCAATACCACCAGCATTTTTGTTCCTTCTATATCCAACCAGACAACATCAACACCCTCTTATCCACCTGGGGCAATGGGTTACGGCCCTTCTAGGCCTGTTGAACAGTCGTTTCCTACGTACCTATCGGGTCCTAGTCTACCAGAACCAAGTCTACCAGAACCAAGTCTACCAGAACCAGCACCAGGACTGGCTGAGCATAGACGCCAGCGGCAGCGGGAACCGAAAATGAATATGGGGCCGGGACCAAGTAAATCGGTGCCTCCTCCGTTGGCGTTGGGCGGTGGCAGGGGAAGTAAACGGGGAAGTAATTCCAGTTCCAACGAGTCGATAGTGGTGATTAAACAAGAGGAGGGGTCTCCTAGTCCGGTTTTGGTATCGGTACCGAGGTTGGAGAGGGTGAAGAAGTGGGAGCCACGGATGCCAATGGGAAATGAAGAAGATAAAGATAAAGGGAAATTCGAGCCATTTGGCAACACGGGGACGGAGAATGACATGGAGAGTGGCAGTGGCTGTGGCGTATGGGAAGAGAGGGGCGAGGGAGTGATGGAGAGGGTTGTGATACCGCCGATAGTGCCTAGCGTTGGTATGGGTATGGATTTGGGTATGGGGATGGAACCAACAACAATGCCAAAGATGGGCCTCTTCAAACCCATCAGGTGGGATGGGCCGTCATCTTCTTCTGCTTCGAGATCTTCGAGATCTTCGAGATCTTCAAAAGTTAAGGCGAGGAGGACTCGTGCTTGGGAAGCTTTCGAAGATGGCGGTGATATCCATCTCCAACGAACTTATGGAAATCAAAACCGAAATGGAAACGAAGAAACCGAAGACGAACAACCCGCCACCGCCCCCATTTCTTCCTCTACCCACCCTCGTTCCTCAAAGAGAATCAAAACCTCCCCCTCCGGCTTCGCCTTTCGTTCAGCTTCAGCTTCAGCAGAAGCAGAAACAGAAACAGAAACAGTAATAACCATTAAGATAAAGCAAGAACCAGGTCTCTCACCTTCACCCTCAGCCATTTTCGCTCAGATTCCCATGTACAGCGACACCATCAGCAATACTGGGAATGGGTATGAATCCCCCGGTCATGACAATCCACCTTCCTCGCGGAGTATCAGCCCATTGACCCGGATCCCGCCAACACCTCGTCGTCTACTATTCCCGACCCCGAATCGGACCTCAACTGGAACGAATTCCCAGCTGTCGCTGAGAGGGGTGAGTAGACAGTTGAAGAAGAGGAATCGGCAGATGGGTTTGCATCGGGAGCAGAGTAGGGAACAGAGTAGGGATCAGCGCAGGGAACGGAGTCGGGAAGAGAGCAGGGAGCAGAGCAGGGAACGAAGAGGGGAGGGGTTTTGGAGTTTAGCTGGTGGTAGTGGTAGTCAGGCTCAGGGGCGCAGCACTGCTGCTGCTCAGCAGGAACAGCAGCAACAACGAGGATCCTCCGAAGAAAGAGAAGAAGGCTGGACAACCATCTCAGGCAGCAGTGAAGAAGGCGAAGTAAGCAGTCACTACGAAAACAGTTACAGCTGTGGCCAAGAAAGGAACAATGCACCCAACAATACCCATCACTCTTCACCTTTCCTTCCTTGTGGCGATCAGGAGTGGTGTCACCCCTTTTCATCATCATCATCAGCATCAGCATCGTCAGCACCTGTTCCTGGATCCAGTTCGTCAGCGAGAAACAGCCCTGGATCCGCACCGTCACTGTCGGCTTCTCAGGAGAGGGTGGAGCAATACCAGCAAGCTATCCAAATGGTGCAAGACACTTGTCTTGAGGCTAGTAAGAGGTATATCAGGGCTCATTGCGTGAATCGGGGGGCTCGTGGGGGCGGTAGTCCCGATACCAACCCTGCTCCCTGCGAGCCTGTCGAGACTTGGTCCGCACGAAAGGCGAGGAGGAAGCGCAAACTCAAATCCCGGCACGCCTCCTCCTCTTCCAGTTCCTCAAGTTCCACTTCCTCTTCACCTTCCCCATCACCATCTTCACGACAGCGGCAACGGCGCAAAGGTAAAGGCAAACGCCAAAACCGAACCCAAAAGCGCATCAGATCAACACCCCCCTCCTCACCCTCCTCTTCCTCCTCACCGCATCCCCAACCTCACGACTCGCTAACCTGCACCGACTCCCTCCTCCCCAACATCTCCCAAATCTGCACCCTCCTCTGGTCGCGCTCCCAGTCTCTCCGGCTGCACGACATCGACAGCATAGAACTGCATACCGCGCGAAACATGTACTGGCTTTTGTCGTGGGCGGAAACCGTCGCCTTCGCCGTTCCTCCACCCACTCCTCTCTCTGCCACCAACGGGACGACATCGAACACATCATCATTCCTTGGTGTCCCCGGCGTCCCCTCTCTGGAAGAAGACTTGGGCGCAAGAGGACGATGGTGTCGGGAACGGGACGACCCAGAGCACGCGCCAAGTCCTGGGGATGATGTCCTGAACGGGGCTGCGGGGTATATGTGGAGGGAAAGGGATAGTGAGGAGGAGGAGGAGGAGGAGGGTCTGGGAGGGATTGAAGTGTTGGAGGAGAGCAAAAATGGAGCGGTTTGTTGGAGCCAGCAGTGGGATGGGATGTGGAGGGTGTTTGAGGAGGGAGGGATGCTTTGTGAGTTTTTGGGGTATGGGGAGGGGGTGGAGAGGATAGCGAGGGTTAGGGAGTTTTATGGATTTTGAAGGTTTGGGTTTGTTGTTGGTGTTTGTAGGAGGTGAGGGATGGGATTTGGATATTGAAAACTGGATAGAGGTTAGGTTTCTGGAATATCAAGAGATGGTCATCACTGTAGATGAAGATAGCCTGGGCACTACCACAGTACCTGGTCGACTGCTAAATGGGGCTCTTGATGGGCATGTTTACTTCCCCTTGAGGCCTAGCCTACAACGTGTTTGCCTCGTGTCGAAGGATCCGATCCGATGAAGCACCTGCTTGGGTTCCCTTGTGAGAAAAGAAAATACAGTAAGGGTGCTTGATAGCGTGGAGTGAATCTTGAAGACTTTGGGTGTTTTAGGGATCGTGATTCTGAAAAATTGTTCGGCGATAAGAAGATACTGGTCGAATGTCATAATGAACGAGTAAAGACGCCCCCAACCTGCGTAACATCGAATGCTTGTTTTTCCCGCCGTGGCTTCGCTTGTCTTGGGCTGTGATTTGAGGCCATGCTTCTTGTGCGCTGTACTCATCCAAGACAAGGCGTCTGTCTGGCTTGTTCTGGGTAAAGCTTGATGAGCTTGGTGTGACCCTGGCTGACTCCTTTTGAGGAAAAGTATGGGTGATATCTTATTGATGATTGGATGATGACGGCGAAATAAACGGCAAGGCGCTTTGAGAGAAGTGGTGGTGTGCCACTGTCAACGGTAGTGAAACGGTAGGAAATCGATAAGGTAGCCAGGAAGAGGATCCCGAGGCAAATGGAACCAAAGAGAAGGATTATACTTGTCGAAAAGGGGGCGCGTTATCACTGAAATTGTGATGGTCCCAAGTATCCAATTTTGCGACGATAGCTGAGGACAACTGAGGACAAAATGGGAGAGAGCTGAAAAGAGCTGACCCCACTGGAGCCACAATAACTCCACAACCCCACGGCGGGTAATCGAACGCTACGAGGTAAGAGTCCGGGGCATGGTCGGCGGGACCTTCAGGAGTGTTGGTGGAGTTGTTGCAGTGGATGTGGTTCCCCAGAATTCAGTTCCCCGGGAGGAAAAGGTCCTCTTTATTTTTCAAGATATCATCTTGGACCCCCCTTGTCTTTCACTCTAAACTCATTCTCATTTGTGCCGCAATCCGCCGAATGACGATTGATAAGGGAGACGGTGGAAAGGTACCACTACCTCACCAATGAGATACGGGCTTGCTCACCGATCACTCGCATGATGTTCGCCCATGTTGCATCCAGAAGCGGCGGAGACCCAACAGAGGATGATAAGTGTAGAATACGAGCACGAGCAGGGGTCAAAATGTATGTACGAAAGTAGGGTGCAGACTGTGTATTGTGTAGAGATCTGCTGGGAAAATCCCTTACACAGAATCTCTAATATCCGGGTTTTGCTAGTTATACTAGATTATATAAGATAGGGCGGTCTGACCACCCCTATCACCTCTTTTATCCGATATACCCCCCTAGCTAAATTAGATTTAATTTAGGAAGCTGGCGAAATTGAAGCTATTTATAGATCTACACCCATTTTCTCAATTTCCTCTAGTGGTTACCTTTTAAAGTGTTGCCCGCAGTCGTATGCTATAGATATAGAAGGTCGATAGTACTATTTCTAATAATCGGGGTCCCGTAGTTTAGTGGTTAGAGCGTTGGGGTAGAGTTTTAGTTGACCGTCTACTATTTCTTAAGTATTCTTAATAATATAGTTAACGGATTATTATTAGATACTATACCTAAAGGTCGTAGGTTCGAATCCTGCCGGGGCCAATCTTTTTGCCTTTTCTACCTTATAGAGATTACTGCACTAGAGCCTTTTAATTTTATAAAGGTCTTCTCAATTATATTGTATAAGAAGGCAGTTTATACCTATATTAATACCTATCCCTTCTTTTTATCGCTTAAACGGTCTCCTTTCCCTAATCCTCTTTATCGATCCTTATAATTAGGTAATTTACCTTAATTGTTAATAACTCCCTCTTCTCTCCTCTTATCTCTTTAATATCTATTAGATTGAGTTACTTTATAAACTCAAAGTACTTACGTAAATTTAACGCCTTCGTTAGTCTATTAGTAATTATTTACCTTATTAATATATAATATACGTCGATAATACCTCGCTATTATCCTTCTCTAAATTAGTAGTTATAAATATTAATGTACTTAAGTTTAATCTAGAATTTAGAGTTCTCCTTAGTAATAAGGCGGATTGTTTATTTATTATTATAACCGAGGGGTACGACTTCGAATTTAAGTCGAAGGGTAAGGGAGTCGAAAAGCCTCTTTACTTATATACTTTCCTTTATTCTTTAAACGAGAAATAATAATTCAACCTCTATTATTAAAGTCGTTACCGTATTTTACTTATTAATTCGCTAGTTGATAATATTATTAAATAATTATATTGCGAAACCTTAGGAGCTCCGTCGATTTAAGGAGTTATTAGTAAAGGATAAATTAATATAGATTTCGAAGTCGTCGCCTCCTCCTAATTGGAGGGTATAATAATTAGTATTTCGAAGGTAGGCCTTCAAATATTAGATCGCTAAGTAATAAGTTTACCTAGGGTTAATAAGGAAGCGAGCTAGTTGGGATAAAGTAAAAGAGATATTTAATCTAGTAATAATAATAAAGTAAAGAGTAGCGCTAACTACTTTCTAGTATTCTTTAATTAAGTACTAAATAGTAGTCTCTAGCGAGGCGATTAGTTCTTTAAATATTATAGGGGTATCGGAGGCTTTTTTAATCTATATAATTCCTTCTATTATTTTGAAAATATACTTTCGTTAGGATAATTAAATCAATTGGCGATAATAATCTCGAATAACCTCGATACCTAAGAACTATTAGATATTATAGCTACCGGTTAGTTAATAATACCTCTTAAGGGTAGTAATTACTCTATTTACTAACGATAAATATTCTATTTTATAAGCGAGGATAATATTATTAATATAGAAGAATATAATTATATTCTTATAAATTAAGATATATAGTTCTATAGGGATAGGGGCTAGGCTAATTTTTATTAGAGTTTTAGTAAATTCCTTTTATTAAAGTAAAGAGGAATGTTTTAAACCGTAGAGAGCTTGTAGTAATTTTAATACTTTACTTCGACGTATTTAACCGTATAATACTTTTATATAAATAATCTCGTTTAGTACCGTATTAATAAAAGCGTTAATAATATTGTACTATTTAAATTCGAGATTAAAATAAGCGGCGATAGTTATTATAATCCGAAAGGATTAGATTGCGAGGGTAGTAGTATACGTTTCGCGTACGTTATTGCGTAATTATTAATCTCTTTGTATAATTAGACGAATTTTATATTTGAGGAAGTAATCTTTTGCGTTAAATTTGTACGTATATACCTATATAGAATTAAAAGGAGTAGTAGTCTTATTAATTAGTTATTCGTCTTAATTAATCTATACCTACGATTTCTTTTCCTTATAGTTGTTTATATATTCTTATTTTACTTTTGTAAAGATATTACTAAAGGGATAACCCTAAAGATCTTTGTAAAAACGAGGGAGAGGAGGGAAGTTTCGTTTATAGAACGTAGTTAAGGTTTTAAAGGCGTTGTAACGATTTATAATATTTTTAATTAATTTCGAATTATTAGAGAATTTTTCTTCTTCTTCGCTAATCCCTAAGCGCCTTATTTAGTTAAGGGTTTCCTTATCGATAGATTGTCCTTTATATAATCTAATGTTTATTTTATTTAAAGTAATTAAAAAGGACCCGACCTAATAGAGGTATTTATTGTATATTAGCCAGTTTTTTTAAGGGTATAATATATTAAGACTATTAATAAGAAACGATATTAGACTCTCTAGGGGAATAGGATAACCCGTCTCCTCTTCTTTATTTATTATTGTTGTTTACTAATCTTTTTATAGTTGTAATTCTAGGGCTACCGCCGGGGTAATTATAATACCCTTACCCTCTTAATTTATTTATTTTTCCTCTTTTTATATATATATAGATTCGGTCGGTTCGGAAGTCGTAGTTCTATCGGCGGCGGGTAGGAATTTAATAATTAGATTAACCTCTTTATCCTCTATTTTAATGCTTTTAATCGGCAACGGTTCGGATATATCGAAATTTAGTTAATAAATATCGTTTAATTATACGGCTAATTCTTTAAAGGAAATATTAAGGGTATTATAGAGCTTTTCGATATTACTTATAAAGACCTCGTCTTCGTTGAAGACTATATTTCTAATAGTAATTACCTAGTTTGTATATAGATTCTAAATATAGTAGATATTATTAAATTAATAACCGATTAAATATTTTACTTAAACGCGTCTCTTAAGCTTCTAAGTCCGCTTCTATTTATATAAGATATTAATTGTAAGTGCAAAAGCTTTATAATTATATATTTTTAAATATAATAGTTGTAGTACTACTTTTTATTAACCGTTGTTGCAATTTACTATATACGTTGTAAAGTGCTCTTCTAGGGACTTCTAATTATATTCCTATTGTAGGGTTATATTTAATAAATATGTTACCGCTATTGTAATTTTTCTCTAGAATTCTTAAAGTAGTTTTACCCCTTCCTTTATAGCCGTTAATTTTTCCCTAATTATACCCCCCGAACGTTCGGCGCTACTATTTTATATTTAAATATACGGAGCTGAGGGTTCGATAATTATACTTCTTTTTATTAAGAAGGTAATAATACGGGGCTTGGTTATAGTTATTTTATTGTTATATTCGACTACCTTAGGTCGGATTTGATAATAAAGTTTAAGATTGTTGAATAATGACGTTAGTATAGTAATAATCGAATCCGTTATCCGGTTTAATAAGTAATATAATTATATTATCCTAGACTAACGATTTACGACGACTATTAAATTAAAGATTATCCCTCCGCCGGGCACTTTTATTAGTAGATAGTTAAAGAAATCGATAATAAGATGTAATCCCGGACTTTCTAGCGTATTGCGGACTTTTCTTCGTATTTAGTGTTTTATTTTAATTATTGTATAAGAGTCGTAATAAATAAGATTAGGGCTTTTAAGGCGTATTCTATACTTTTTATCTATTAATTAAATTAAGGTCTTTAATCTTAGGTAATTAAGTCGAAGGTGTTAGTGTAAAGTATTGCCCTCTAGAGGCTTCTTAGCGGTCTTATTAGTAAACCGATGAAATCGTATGTAAAAAAAGGATTAGTTAATACGTATTTCGAGGGGTATATATTCTAATATAAATTAATTGAATTTTAAAGAGAAATAGTAAAAGTAGGTATTATCTAAGCGGAAATATAAGTAATTAAAGTTAAAAGAATAATCTTAGTATAATCCCTTTTCTAATAATCTTTTTAAAAATATAAAATTGTAAGCTATTTCTAATATAAGTACGACGTTGTTAAATCTAAGACTAATAAGGAAACCCTCGTTATTACTTACTATTAGGTAGATTAATCTATACCTTTTAATTATAATAAATTTATCTCCCGCCTAGACGTAGTCTCCTTCCCTTGCGGGTATAAAGCCTTTAAACCGGCCGGCTTTATTAAAAATATAAATTGTTGTACTTAAATTAAGAATTATTAAATTTTTTAATAAGTACTTTAGCCCTTTATTATAAGGTTTTAATACTAAGAAATTTACTTCGTAATTTATATTACCGATACGCCGGCTATTAAATTAAAAATTACCGACGCTATTAACGTAGGATACCTCTTCTTTATCCTTCTTAATTTAAACCTCCTTTAGGATTTCCTTTATATATTAGGCAAGTTTAGGGTCTTTCTATTAATTTTTATTTATTTTCGTACGGATATAAGAATTCTTTTTAAAGTATTTTAATTAATTAATAGTATTAATATATTAGTAGTATTCAATTTAATAACTTATACGTTTGTAAATAGGGTAAGCCCTCTTCGGTTTTTTATTATTATAATTCTAATAACCTCTAGCCGGCTTTTTACTTCGGTTATTCCGGGGGTTACTAGGAGCGTCCCTATTAATTTCTTTAATAAATATAATTCTAGCCCTAAATGCTCCGCCCTTATAAATTTAAGAATTACTTTTACTTAACGGGAACGCTTTGTAGACTGCCTATTTAAATTCCCGGGTTATATTTATAAAAGTATAAAGTTTATTATTTTTAATTTGGCGATATATTGTAATTTAAGTATTAAGGGGAGAATTGGGGAATTTATTTACTATTTAGAGGAAATTTTAACGCTAATTTTCTACGTTAGTATATTTATTAACCTTATAGTATTAGCTAATAATTATAATTCCCTCCTATTCCTTAAACTAGGCGGTCTAATTCTTAGGGGGACGAATAAGGCGAACCTTCTCCTAGTATTTAGCGCGGGTATCCTTTCTAATTTTAATGGGGTTATAGTTAATCGAAGTGTAGAGTTTATTATATTAGACGGTAATAGATTAGGTTTTTGGGAAGTAAATTAAGTAAAGCTTTTTAATAATATATTTCTTTATTTAATCCTTAACTTCGTTAATATTTAGAATAAATTTATTTTAATCCTTCTTCTCGTAGTAGTAATTAATTAAGGTAACCTTATAATTATAGAAGTTAGACTTAAACGTAAAGTCTAGGCGTTTAGTAGTAAAGAATACTTTAGAAGCCGGTCCGGAAGGGATAGGTATTCGAACCGAGGCGGAAATAGGTATTAGGGCCTAGGCCGGGGCCGTAGCCGACCGGGCGGTTTAGGAAGACCGGGTATTAGCCGCCGGGGGTCCGCTATTAATTCCGCTATTAATACCCTCCTCCTTAATAGATTCGAGGATTTACTATTAGATCTATATCTCCTTAGTTATTTCGATAATTAATTTTTAGAAATCAATAACTAGCGGTTTAAGAGGAGTAATAGGCCAAAGGATTCTCTTCTTGAAATTAGGGTTGATAAAAGACCAAAACTCCTTATTAAAGGCCTTATCCTTAAATCCCTTCTCTTAGAAATACCAATCTTCAAACTTATTAAGGGTAACCTCGCCTATAGTTTTGAGATCGATAGATATTATTGAATATAGGGGGAACGGATTTATTATCTTTATCGTTATTTGCTAAGTGCTATATCTACCCGGTTGACTGCAATTGTTAATATTACGTATAAGACTCTTAATTGTAGAATACGAGCACGAGTAGGGGTCAAAATGTATATACGAAAATAGGGTGTAGATTGTGTATTGTGTAGAGATTTACTGGGAAAATCCCTCACACAGAATCTCTAATATCCGGGTTTTACTAATTATACCAGATTACATAAGACAGGGCGGTCTGACCACCCCTGTCACCTCTTTTATCCGACAATAAGCACTTCCTATTCTAGCCAAGGCCTTATGCTAATCTCACTCATATCTTTTTTTTCACTTTCATGATCTTCGAACTCTCTTCTCTTTTCCAGTACATGTCACGCGACCTCACTACACTCACCAAAACCTCCATCTCATCCGGACGACGATAGACCGTCAACCGAGGGATTCACCTGTGATAGGACGCGATGATATTGGGCGCGTAGTGAAGAGGATGAGACCTTCACAACCGACCAGTCGCCTCTCAACCGACAACAACGACTACGGTATCCGACAACGATAACATATACCGGGAGCATGAAACCCAAAAAGCGAGACACCATGCCCAGCGACATAGAAATGGCCGCTTACGGCAGCAGAGGCGGAGATTCCTTCGCCCAAGGAAGTTCATGGAGTATCCGGGAACCCTTCGGAGTCGGCCACGTTCCGGCATGGGCACGGGGTGGTCGGCATCGCCAAGAACCTCGGTTGCGAAGATTCATCGACTCGTTCAAACGAGACCCGGTCCGGCGAATATCAACACATGGCATTTATGCACATGGTCATCCTGATCAATATCGTGACTCCTCTGATGAACCTCCGAGGGAACAGAATCATCGAAGTCACTACTTTGACTTGCACGCCGCCAACGTCAGGACGGCAAACACTGGTCTTGCCCGAGAGCTAAAGGGGAGACACTTGCAGATGATTGCCATTGGTGGTTCAGTTGGTATGTTCACATGTCTTTCAACCGGCAAGCCACTCCCGCTTCCACGTGTTGTTCCCTATATGTGCATCTTGGCTACAGGGGCTTTGTTTACATGGAGACATCAGAGCTTAACTGACCTTATCAGGTTCGGGTTTGTTCGTGGCCTCGGGCAAGTGTCTCTTCCTAGGAGGTCCGGCCGCTCTCATCATTGCATATGGCTTTGTTGGTATCATGCTTTGGTGTACCATCCAAGCCCTCGGTGAACTGGCCGTTGCTTTCCCCGTAGCCGGTTCCTTCTCGTCATACTCAACAAGATTCCTTGATCCAGCATGGGGTTTTGCCATGGGGTGGAAGTAAGACACACACTCCTGAACTTTAATCATATCGAACCTGACTAACCTCCCTCACCAGTTATGCCCTCCAATGGTTAACAGTCCTACCACTCGAACTCGTAGCAGCCTCCATCACCATCGACTACTGGAACGACCAACTCAACAAAGCCATCTTCATCACCGTCTTCCTAACAATAGTCATCGCCATCAACCTCTTTGGCGTCAAAGGCTACGGTGAAGCCGAATTCGTCTTCTCCCTTATCAAAATCACCGCCGTCACCGGTTTCATGTAACGCCTCCCTCCCCCTTTTTCCCCTTTTACCTTTTCTTACTCCTAACATTTTCCACAGCATCCTCGCCGCAGTCATCAACATCGGCGGCTTCGACGACCCCCAAGGCAACACCGGCTACATCGGCGGGCGCTACTGGACCAACCCCGGCGCCTTCCACCACGGTTTCAAAGGTCTCTGCTCCGTCTTCGTCTCGGCCGCCTTCGCCTTCACGGGCACCGAACTGGTCGGGCTCGCCGCCGCCGAGACCGCCAACCCGCGCAAATCCCTGCCGACAGCCATCAAACAAGTCTTTTGGCGCATCACCCTCTTCTACATCGTCTCTCTCACCCTCGTCGGCCTCATCGTCCCTTACAACCACGAGCGCCTCCTAGGAAACGAATCGACCTACTCCGTCTCCGACGCCTCGCACTCCCCCTTCGTCATCGCCATCGAGTCCGCCTCCATCGATGTCCTCCCCGGTATAATGAACGCGGTGATCCTAATCGCCGTGCTCAGCGTAGGCAACTCCGCCGTCTTCGGCTCCTCCCGCACCCTCGCCGCCTTAGCCGACCAGCGCCAAGCGCCCCAATTCCTCGCCTACGTCGACCGCAAGGGCCGGCCCTTATTCGCCATCCTCTTCGCCGCCCTCGTCGGGTTGATAGGCTACCTAGCCGACCTCAAATTCCAAGCCGACGTTTTGAACTGGCTCCTCGCCGTCTCCGGCCTCTCCTCAATCTTCACATGGGGCTCCATCTGCCTCTGCCACATCCGCTTCCGACGCGCCTGGGCCCGCAGGGGCCGCAGTCTCACCCAACTCTCCTTCACCGCGCAAGCCGGCATCGCCGGCTCCTACATCGGCCTCTTCCTCAACTTATTTGTTTTAATAGCCCAATTCTGGACCGCCGCTTTTCCCATCGTCACTTTTACCGATAACCAATCGCCCGACCATGCTAGCACGTCAAAAGTGGTGCAGACTTTTTTCTTGCAGTATCTGTGTGTTCCCATTGTTGCGGCGTTTTATTTGAGTCATAAGCTTTGGTTTCGGACGGGAATCGTGAAGATTGATGAGATGGATTTGGATACGGGACGGAGGAGGGATGTGAATTTGCCGGTGCTGGTGATGAGGGAGAGGGAGGAGGTGGAGGGGTGGCCGGGGTGGAAGAGGGTTTATCGGTTTTTTTGTTAGTCCGGGCGACTGGGAGGGTTGGGTTGGATTATTTGGTTTGGTTTGGATTGTTTGGGATACCCGAGGCGAAGTGTGTGTGGGAGTTTGTGTTGGATCTTTGGGAGGGAATATTTTGCTTGGACATTTTGGGATATGGGATATGAAGCGAGGCGTTTAGAGTTGCTGGGCTAGGAGCGAATTTGTCACGGATTTTTCTTTTGTCAGTGTCAGTTTGCAATGATACCACGGGCTTGTTATTATACACTACTTACTTACAGTATGACCATGAATGGAGAATGAGAACCTAAGGATTTGAGAACTTAACAGGACGGGGACCGCAAGCCTCACTCATCGCTCCTCGTGATATGATATCAAGTTCTGCCTAGGTAAAGAGAACTGATTGATCATCCCGACCTGGCAAGGAAAGGACCTCGACTGATACTGGAACCATATAACCCCAAGTCCAGCACCTTTCCAATAACTCCCAGTAGCCTCGCGACGTGGTACAGTAGGTGTGCTGGTCGTAGCCAGAAAATGCGTTGGTATTTTCGTAGGCATGCAGCTGGCCTTGAGTTCAACTATAGGCTTGGGCAGCCGAGCTTTCTTACTTTTTTTTGCACCTTTCCCTCTTATTTTTACTTTGAGCAACGTAGGCAACCTTTCGGCATACCATCTTCTGTTCTCGTGATACTATCACTACCTGTAGCCACACCTAGATCCCGAATCCAGTTCAGTTCAGTTCTGTAGAGCGAGGAACACCGGCATCGTGTGCAATAATTTATTTTATCTTAGGTAGGCAGGTGCGTCTTGGGACTTTTCAGACATGTGCCAATCATCAGAGGAAAGGAACGGTGAAGTCCTTCTATTTAGTTTATTTCAGTTCAGGGGGGAATGGGAAAGGACACTCCATCCACCGCATGATGAACCACTTCCATGGCCCATAGAACTCAGTGAATCGTAGGCACCATCACGTTTCACGATGTCCTTTCACTTTCTTACGCCATACTCCACCTCTCGTCTTCTTCTCTTCCACTCTCAATGAAGCACAAAGAAATTAAGAAACAGTCTTAGTCGTTCATCACAGCAAGTCTTGTCTTTTCCAAGGGAAGAAGAAGATCTCATCATCAGGTTTTATAACATGCATACCTAACTTGATCAACTCAATTCTCATTCCAACTCATCTATCTAATCCATGACATGGATCCTATCAATCCCTATACCTCTCCCCTTCCTCCCCCTCCCCTTCCACCCCTTCCCCTTCAACCCCGTCTTCTCCCACCATAGTTTCCCTCGCCTCCTCATCCCCCCTCCCGGCCCCCAACCCCGAAAACCCAACAACCCCCAAAACAACCCCAAACATCCCCCCCGCCACCGCAAACGGCAACCCCATCCACTGCATCCCATCCCCATCCCCTTTTTGGTCTCCCATCATCAATCCAACACTAAACAACCCAGCAGCAACCGGCCTCCCCACGCTCGTAGCCCCATAAGTACAAACACTAATAACCGTGTACAACGTCGCCCGATGTCTCGCATCCACCAAGTTGGTAATCAAACTCCGTAGCGGGACTGACAGTGCAGCGCCTGCTGAGTAGAGGATTTCGCCGGAGGCGAGGAAGCCGAAACTGGGCACGGGCAGGGCGATGAGGAGGCAACCCAAGGTGAGGAAGGTGGCGAAGATTTTGGCTAGGAGGGAGTCTTTGGCTGGTTCGGATAGACGGAACTGGGGGTAAACAGAGGAGGGGGAGGAGAGGAGGGTGGAGAGGAAGGGGAGGAGGGTGGTTAGGGTTAGGAGGTTTACTAGGGCGCCTAGGGAGGGGAGGAGGGAGGCCTGTTTTTGGGGGAGGGGGGTGTTAGTTACGTTGAAGTTGAAGGGGGAGGGGGGGATGAAAGAAAAGGGAAAGGGAAGGAAATTGAGCGAAAGGAGAGGAGAGGAGAGGAGAGGAGAGGAGAGGAGAGGAGAGGAGAGGAGAGGCAGACAAGACATGAAAAGGGGGGAGTAGAGGTAGGATGAAAGGCCATAGGAAGTGGAATTAAAGCGAGAACTTATGTAGGATAGAAGACAAGAAGAGGGGAAAGTTAGAGTTGAGGGGAGAAGAAAAGTGAAGTCGGGAATGCAGAAAACGCCGCCAGAAATGAAATGGCGAAAAGGACGGAACCGACGGGGAAAGCCAAGAGAATGAGTAGCGGCAATGTAAAAACCACGATCAAAAAAGATAAAAGAAGGAGAAGAAACGTACCTTCCCAAAAGACCACCCCAACCGCTTACTAGCGTACTGAATCATCAACAACATCTCCGCTTGCTCACCCATCATGTACAACCAGAAGCAAAGCAACAGCAGAACAATCTTGGGGTTCTGGAGAGTCCAGTTCCCTGCCTCTTTTGCCTTTTCCAGGTAGTGTTCGACATGCTGCTGTAGTGTCTTGGGCTTTGTTGTTGTAGAGGTAGTGGACCCGTTGGTGTCTTCCTCGGTAACGAATGCTGACTGATCAGGGCTGGAAGCAGAAGAAGAAGGGTCGGGATAATCGTGAGCGGGCGGAAGGGTTTCCTGGACGAAGAAAGCAGCAACGATGAACCCGACCACCTGAACCAAAAACCCGAGCCACATGGCGAGCCAGGGGTCGATGGAGATGAGAGCGCCGCCGATGGGGACGAAGATGAAGCGTGAGACGATGGTGGAGGCGAGGAGGTAGCCGAAGGCTGTTGATCTGTTTCGTTTGTCAGTATTGAAGTTTTCTTGTTTAGATCTCGGAGAAGGAAGGAAAGAAAGAACATACCGTTGTTCAGCAGGACAAACATCCGCTACCAAGACGTAGGCGATGCTTGTAAAGGTAGTACTTCCCGCTCCGATGGCTTGGAAGAGACCTCCGAACCAGACGGCGCGGACGGGGAAGGTGTCGGAGAACCAGTCTGGTTTGCGTCTGTTAGTTTTCATTATCTGGAGGTATATCTCCACGAGATAACGGCTCGGGACTGAAACTTACAAACGAGTCTGACCCAAGCTTCGCTCAACAGCAGCCCGAACAGGGCGAGGAGCAAGACCTTTTTGCGTCCTATGCGGTCGGTAAGGATGCCCCAGGGGATGGCTAGGGCGACCGCTATTGTATGCTTTGTTAGTCTCTTGTTCTGCAATGTTAAGCTGTCCAACGGGCCTGTCTCATCGTTCCGCGGCATCTTGTCCATCTCATTCAACTTTAGAAATACATCGCGCCGACATATCCTGCCATTTATAATCCATCCGCCGGATCTTCCCACTGTTGGTGATTCCAACGTCCTGACCTAACCTTCACATTTATCCATCCAATTCCATCCACTCATCCATCTTCCTCCATTCCTCTCTTTCCTCGCCGCCTTTCTTACTCTCCCATCTTCCTCCCCTTTTTCCGTCCAACCCACCAAACCATCCCCATCCCCCCACCCCCTCACCCAACCACCACGAAAAGAGAAAAACAGACCTACCAGGTAAAATCTCAAAAACATCCTTCCAAGCACTCACCTCCGCAACTTCACTCTGCACCGGCCCAATTTTACACCGATCATCTTCAAAATTTGTCGGCAGCCCATCCAATCCTCCTCCCAATCCTCCTCCCAATCCTCCTCCTCCCAGCCCTGCCCCAATAGAATCGGTAATACCCTTCTCATAGTAATTCCTGCATATGATGCCCTGGAGGATGGCCAGCGAGGGAGCGGTGGCGATGTGTAGACCCATGTTGAAGAGAAGGGCGAGGGAGGCGACTGTTAGGAGGGTTGGGTATAGTTGGGAGGGGGGTTTGGAATTGGGGGATGGAGAAAGGGAGGGGGAGGGTGAGGGGGATGGTGGGAGGAGGGTGGTTGTTTCGGTTGGGTTTTCGTTGTCGTCTGATGGGTCCATGATGGCCGATACAAATGGTGTTGTGTGGTGTTGATGGTGAAGGGAAATTGGGATATGAGTGGTGATGATGAGTTGGAGGATTAAGTTGAAGCCAGCACAAGTCAAGGACCGAAGACGAAACGAGGATGTGATGGACAATGGAGGCTGATCAAGGCAAGAACTTGATGTGAAACGTGAAGAGAATCTGGATTGATGGTTGTTATAAGCTTAAACCTTATGTGAACCAGAGTAAACAAATCATAGGGGGTTTCACATCATAGGGCTGGATGGATTGGTGTTGTAATTGTCAGAGTACGTAATACTAGGCCGGGACGCGCAAAGGACGCGCAACACTTGCTGGGGTTGGTGGTGCGCTGGCACGGTATAGGGTTCGATAGCGGTTTGTTGATTGCGGCTAATCGACCCGAAACCCAACGGGTGATGTCAAGGTTGTAATGTCTTTGGGTTCCGTCTTGGTCTTGATGGCTGCAAGTAAGACAGACTCTTTGCTTTGAGAAGATGTGACGGGACATACTAACCATTACGCGGCTCGCAACTGATCTGGAATGTGAAGCTTTCATGGGACTCTTCTCGGTAGCCAACGTTGTCTCTTTGGGAGTACGATACACTATGAACCTATCATGGAAAGGTTGTATGGGAGGATGGGAAGTGTACCTTTAGTCCTGGAGACGCGGGACGTGTAAGCGCTAGAACAGATGCGGTAGGTCGATAACTTTATACCAACTTTATTCCAGCATACCGGCCGCGCGTTTACGTCCATCTCGAGACCGAAAACCAACCACAAAGACTTTCATACCCAATATTGTCGTTGATTGACTCGACGTATGATAGGGCTGCCCTTTTGTCTAATCCATCTTTCCCAGTTCTCACACTCCCTTCCCGGCCCGGCCTAAGCATGCTGATCCTCTGTCACAAAAGTGTTTTCGTCATCATTGTCGCTGGAAGCATGCGGTATAGTCTGTCGCGTATCGCTCAAGTATATGGATAGATCGATGGGTGGTAATGGAGTTCCCAGAGTCGTGAATCGGCTTCATATAGTCCGCTGCTCGTTCTCCAACTGGGGAGTATCGTCCTTTAAGCCGCAGGGGCAGCAACATAGGCATTAATGGCCTTAACAGCGTCACCATCGTGCGCCTTAAGCAGCTCGGTAGCCTTGGCCTTGGTGAGCTCGAGCTCCTCGACCTGTTCATCGTCCGTTAGTAAGTTGTCTCCAACGGTGGTCGCCCAAGCCTAGAGACACTCACAAGAAGGGCGACATCAGCCGCATCAACCTTGACCTTCTTCACCTCGGCCTGCTTGCTACCAGCAGTGCTGAGAGAGTGGAAAGCGTTCTTGACGGCATCCTGGTCGACCTGGGCGGAAGACTCGTCTTCGCGGTTGGAGTCGAGGCTGGACATAGCAGCGGCGGCCTTGCGGTCCTCGGCAGACTTGGCCGTGGGCTGGACCTCTTCCTCAACGTCACCGCCGGTGGCGCCCTCGACGACGGCAGGTGGTTGTTTATCCTCGGCCATTTTGAAGTTGCGTTGTGTGTGGTTGGATGAGTCAAAGGAACGTTGTTGAAGCTGGAGCTTCCTGGTGCAGTGTCACTGCACTTCGCTGTAGAACAGTTCCGGCCGGCACAAGACGTCGCGACCAAATGTGGGGGCGGGGCAGGCGCTGTTCCTAGCTTGTAGCGGGCAGGCACCACAGCGTCACGGTGGAACACGCTTCAGGGGTCTTTCTAGTCTTATTGTCATTGGTCAATTGCCTTCTCCAAGGACTCCAATTCCGACTGCCATTTACGGTTTCGACACTTTGAAGAAACACCGTGTGGTACACTTGCGACTGACTCACCCCCAAACAATCCGAAAAGATATTTGAATAGGACACCTCTTCTTTGAAGTCATGACTACCAACCATACACCACTCTTTACCACTTTCTTTTCCGAGAAAAGACCACCATAACAGTTGTCGTTCAGTCTTTTTGGATATTGACCCACCTTAGGTAGTCACTGTTACTAGCTCCAAGGCTAAGACCTCACAAGTGCCACTTTGGCTTCGAAATTTCCACCCACCCACTTACACCCCATCTTGAGACATCTCCAAATCCGTCATCATGAGCGAACAAACAACATCAAACGTCCCCGAATGGACGCCCGACTCGTGGAGATCCAAGCCCATCAAGCAATGCCCCGACTACCCCGACAGGGCGGCCCTTGAAAAGTCCGTCAACGAGCTCAAGAACCTCCCGCCCATCGTCCTCCCCAACGAGATCGTCCGCCTCCGGGAACACCTCCGCGATGTCGCCCAAGGCAAGGCCTTCCTCCTCCAGGGCGGCGACTGCGCCGAGCTCTTCAGCTACTGCCAGCAAGACGTGATCGAGTCCAAGATCAAGCTGCTCCTGCAGATGTCGCTTGTCCTTCTCTGGGGCGCCGACAAGCCCGTCGTGCGCATCGGCCGCATGGCCGGCCAGTACGCGAAGCCTCGCTCCTCGCCCGTCGAGACCATCAACGGCAAGGAAGTGCCCTCCTTCCGCGGCGACATCCTCAACGGTTTCCACCCCGACGAGCGCGAGCTGGACCCCAACCGTCTCGTGCGCGCCTACCAGTACTCGTCGGCCACACTCAACTACATCCGCGCCGCCATCGGTTCCGGCATCGCCGACCTCCACGGTCCCCTCGACTGGGGCCTCGGCCACGTGCGCGACCCGGCTCTCAAAGCAAAGTATCAGGAAACCGTCGACCGCATCCAAGAAATGCTGCGCTTCATGCACACCATTGGCGCCGACCAGAACGAGAAGCTATCGACCGTTGAGCTCTTCACCTCGCACGAGGGCCTGCTCCTCGAGTACGAGCAGCCGCTCACCCGCCTCCTCAACCACCCCTCCGTCCGCTCCTACCCTCCCGACTCTACCACCCCTCCCAAGAAAGAATACTACAACACCTCCGCCCACTTCCTCTGGATCGGCGACCGCACGCGCCAAATCGACCACGCGCACGTCGAATACTTCCGCGGCATTGCCAACCCCATCGGCGTGAAGATCGGACCCTCGACACCCACTTCGGACTTGTTGCCGATGCTGCGCACCCTAAACCCTAACCGCGAACCGGGCAAAATCACACTCATCACCCGCTACGGCGCCGACAAGGTCTCCTCTCTCCTGCCCGCGCACATCCGCACCGTCGAAGACTCCGAGTACGCCCGCACCGTGGTCTGGCAATGCGATCCCATGCACGGCAACACGCAGTCGGTCACGGGTGGTATCAAGACGCGCAAGTTCAGCGACATCTTTTCTGAACTCCAGCAGACGCTGCGCATCCACAAGGAACAAGGGTCGTACCTGGGCGGTATGCACTTGGAACTTACAGGTGACGCGGTCACCGAGTGCTTGGGAGGTGGTGCAGGACTGGATGAGGATGATTTGAGTACTAACTATACTAGTTTCTGCGATCCGCGGTTGAACGAGAAGCAGGCGCTTGAGTTGGCTTTCCTCGTGGCGGATCATTATAGGCAGGAGAGGAAGGAGAGGGAGGCTGAAAGGAGGAAGGCGTCGGTGGTGGTCTAGAAGGCCGCTTTCTTGAGGATGTGGAGGAGGAGGCGGATGATGATTAGACTGAGGCTACTGCTGCGAATGGGAGTACTGCTACTACGAATGGCGCTGCTACTGCAAATGGGACTGCTACTGCGAATGGTGCTGCTACTGCGAATGGCGCTGCTACTGCAAATGAGGCTGCTACTGCGAATGGCGCTGCTACTGCAAATGGCGCTGCTACTGCAAATGAGGCTGCTATCGCGAATGGGGCTGCTACTGCAAATGAGGCTGCTACTGCTAATGGCGCTGCTACTGCGAATGGCGCTGCTACTGCAAATGAGGCTGCTATCGCGAATGGCGCTGCTACTGCGAATGGCGCTGCTACTGGCACTGGTGGCGATGGAACTGTTGACTCGGATGCTCCTACGCTGACTGGTGAAGGATGGGAACGGTTAGCATGAGCCGTTACGGAGGTTTTTGCAGGCTCTGAGGGATCGCTATGGTCGCGATATAGCTATTCTATGGTAAACGGCGGATGGATGTTGTGTTGGTGAAAAGTGAAAAGGCAAAAGGCAAAAGGATCGTGGGTGTTTATGTATGGGTTATGGGGGAAAGAAAAAGGATATTCCCAAAGCGGGAGGGAAACCAGCAAAAAGGGTTATCATGGTATTTCTACCGGTCTATAAGAGAGGAAGAGTCAAGCGGTCGTTGTGGTTCAGTATAGATACCTTTTAGGGGTTCATTAAACATCAAAAGTACTGTAGCGTCTTTCAGTGTCAAAATGTCGTGAGATTCATCTTCAACCGACATCTTCATTGCCATAACTATCTTGAAAAGCTCGCCCCTGCATCAAGCTCTTTGTTAAATACCCCAAGGAAGAAAACTTGGGCGGCCCCAATCATGGGAGTACAGCCAAAATAGTTTATTTAGGTGACCAAAGTGACGTATCGTTACCACAGTGACGTCCCCCCGGGCTCCACAGCAGCTTTGGTCGGTTGGTCACTGCATGTCCAGTTTCAGGTCATGCAAGAAGCTCACCGTCGTCCGATTCAGCTCTGGGGAGAAGGGGGGCGGGCCATTTACCCCGCTGTCTTGTATCATTGGTGCTCCTGAGCTTCTTCATCCAACCACCACCGAGCTTCTCTCCCATTTCTTCAATCTTAGCACTCTGTCATTGGGCTCTTGTATCCCGCGTCTCAGGTAGAGTGAGTAAGTTGCCCCTCTTCTTTGTGCCAAAGAGTTCCAGCTTCAAGAGCTTCCCCTCTTTTCTATCTTCCGTCCGATCAACTTGAAACATCTGACTCGAACTGACGAAGCTGACTTGTAGGCATCGAGTTTCTCAAGAGCTTCTTCATCAACGGTCAACAGCACACTTCAGCTTGTCTTTACTTGCGCGATTCTGTTACATACCTCGTTTCGTTTGTCCGACCTCGTTACCCCTCTTCCGCTCCCGCTTCCGGTTCCAACTCCGTTCCAACACCTTCGACGTCCATCGCCAACCACATCCGCTTTCGCAAACCCTAACAACTTCATTGACAACCTAATCAACCCATACCACCGCAACAATGGTCGACCGAGCCCACAAGCCCTCCGCCCTAGCCTCCACCCCCGGCCTCCCCCCGCAACCGCATGTCGTTTTCTCCTCGGACAACTCTCGGGTGACCGCCACTCTTCCGACCGGCGAGAGCGTCTCGGTCCTGCTGTACGGCGCCACCGTCGTCAGCTGGAAGGACAAGAACGGCGATGAGAAGCTGTGGTTGAGCGAGGCGGCTAAGCTGGATGGGAGTAAGCCTGTGAGGGGCGGTATTCCATTGGTCTTCCCGGTAGGTTGTCCGCTGATACTCAAAAACCAAGGGATGAAGAACGAGGACATTGTGCTAACGACGGAGGAATAATAGGTCTTCGGAACAGCCCCCGACCACCCCCAGACGAAGGAGCTCCCCCAGCATGGCTTCGCCCGCTCGTCGCGGTGGGAGTTCCTGGGCAAGTCCACTTCGGAATCGACTCCCACTCCCACCACCCCGGCCTTTGCTGCGACGGCGACTAGCGCTGCCGGCGCGGTGGCTGCTGCTGCGGCGGATATGAGCGTCAAGTTGGATTTTGGACTGAGCTCTTCGGGCTTGAGCGAAGACGCCAGAGCGAAGTGGCCGTATGCTTTTAATGCGATTTACTCGGTGACGCTGAACACGGATAGTCTGACGACTAACTTGGTGGTCACTAATGACGATGAGAGGAGTTGGGAGTGTCAGGTTTTGCTGCATACTTATCTCAAGGTCGACGTATGTTGCCCCCCTTTTCCTCCCCTGCTTCTTCCTCCAGCTAACACACAAAACCCAGGACATCACTTCCGTCTCCATCCACGGCCTCGAAAACGCCTCCTACGTCGACAAAACCACCACCCCCATCTCCACCACCGTCCAGTCCACCCCGACCCTCACCATCTCCTCCGAGACCGACCGCGTGTACACCCCCGCCGGCGATGATCCCGCGTCCGTCCCCATCACCGTTTTTGGGGGTAACCAACCCAAGTACACCATCCTCCGGGATAACCTCCCCAACGTGGTGGTCTGGAACCCCTGGATCGAAAAGGCGCAGGCGATGGCGGACTTTGAGCCCAAGGAGGGTTACAAGAACATGTTGTGCGTGGAACCGGGTGCGGTGGGCACGTGGCAGGTCTTGGAGCCGGGCGATGCGTTTGAGGGGGCGCAGACTATTGTTTTGGGTGGGAAGACGCAGGATTGAATCGAGGCTGAGAAGGGGGCCACCAAAGAGCAGGAGAAGGCGGATAGAGGGGGGCCGTTGGTACTGGTGCCCGAGCGGGCTTCAGAAGGGGCGAAGGAAAGGATAAAGGGAAGGTTATGAAATGCAGACAGGGAGTCACAGAGGAGGGAGGTTAATTGGATGAGGGAAACGGAGGATGTGATGAATGATGAGTGATGACGATGAATATGTAGCAGAAGATGAGCCAGCCTTGAATGCTGTGGAGGCGGCCAGTTTTAACAGAAAGATAGACAGACGGCAATGATAATAGTAGCCGGACAAGAGGTCACGTACTGGAATTGGAGGATGTAAAGAGTGATGAGTGATGACGACGACCAGGAGGGAGGGGCGTGGGTTTCATCCACCAGACTAATACAATCAGCGATTCCATTACATTGATTTCTGCTCCTCTCAATGTCGTTCGTCAGCTGTATAGAAGAAAGTAGCGCTAACATTAACCTAGTAACTCCCGCTCATGCTATGCTATGCTATAACCAAATATCCCAAATATCCCAAATTAATCCTAACTCCTGCTAATGCCACGATCATCCATTCACCTGTCTGTCTGTCTGCTTATACAATATACAATATCTTACCACACTCATAACTCAGCCAGACCGGGAATCACCAACAACCCCAGCCACACCCCCCAACTTGCCCAACAGCGCTATAATATTCTCGCTGATGGCTGGGAGGGAAGCATCGGGGAAGTTATCTTTGAGGATTGATTGGCAGATGGACATGCAGCCTGCTATGTCATCTAAAGGCACTGCTTCCACCCTCTTGTCTCCGGTTTCATGGTGCGAGTTTGAGGAGGGGAACAGGGAAGAGAGGGAAGAGAGGGCGGGGCGGCCTTGGTTGTGTTGGATGAAGAGCTCGATGGAGGGGGATTGGGGGCCGTCTAGGTAGACGATCTGCCCCTGGCTCGAGGAAGTCCCCGGCTGGTAGGCTGACGAAGCGGGTGTGTATGAAGTTGTTGCTGGGGTTGCGGCGCTGGCTGGAGTTGCCCCTGAAGAGGCAGTAGTTGCCCCAGGGGTGGTCATGGTCGAGGGCGTCATGACTTGTTGCATGTAACTTGACATCTGAGTCTGGCTTCCTTCGTGGTGGTGACCTTGGTGCTGTGGGTGTTGCTGTGGGTGTTGCTGTGGGTGTTGCTGTGGGTGTTGCTGCTGCTGTTGCTGACCATAACCCGCGTATGATCCCTGGTGGTGCTGCGGCTGCCTCTGTCCATGTTCATACCCGTAATGTCCCTGGGCTGACTGCTGCCCAGAATATTGCCCACCACTTCCACTTCCATACCCTCCCGGTCCCATCCCCGTCTGTCGATAACCCTCATTACTCAAACTCCCCTTCCTCCCCTTCCCACCACCACCCCCCCTCGCCGTCTGCGTTAAAACCCCCCACCCCCAAACAACCAACCCCCCCAAATGCACCGCCGCAGCCCAAAACTCCCTCAAGTGACCCCTCGGGAACTCCCTCGCAAACCTCAACACCTGCCCCGCATGCCACAGCGCTTGTCTAGCCTCTGAACTATCCGCCCACCGTTGGAGCACGGGGTAGATCCGCTTGGCTTGCTCCTCGCCTTCTTTGCCGGAAAAGAGCTGCAGGTCTTCGAGGGAGACGTGGATGTGCATTAACAAAAGGTGGAGGAGGAGGAGGGAGGGGGGGGTTGTGTGGGGGGTTAGGGGGGATGGGGGAGAGGGGGTGATGAGGGTTGTGTGGAATTGGTGGAGGGTTGTGCGGAGGTCGGCGAGGCGGGAGATTAGGAGGGATTGGGTGGTGGTTGTGGTCGGGTTGTTGAAGGGGGAAGAGTTAGAGACGGAAGGGTGGGCGGAGGAGGACGAGGGTTGGCCAAACAGCGGCCTATGAATCGACGCCAACTGTCGATATTCCCATATCAGAGACCAGAAGCCATGCAAATAAATGCTAATAGCAAACTGCACATCCAATCGATGGTGGTGCTGTGCCAAAAGGTTGACGTCCCTCAATAGGTCTCCTAGACAAGGAACTTGTTGCTCGTCTTTGACGGCGGCGGCATCGGCCTCCAACCACCTCCCCTTCCACTCCTCCTTGGTTCTGGCGAACCAACACCCCTTCGGTCCAGGCAACGGCATCCTCATCTCCGCGTAACTGATACCGGGATTGCTTAACTGCGTCATACTCACCTGCGCATCTCTCAAGTACGCATGAAACGCCAACCTCTTCCAACTCTCCATCTCCATCCATCTCCTCCATTTCTGGTCCAACACCTCCCCCTCATCTTTTTCGGTAACCTGCACAGCAGGCAAGTACGCCCCACGGGTAAACTTCCCCCTCCCGCGCATCATAGCTACGGGGACCGTGAGGTGACACTCGGCTATCTCCATTTTGCGGCGGTTACCGGACCAGACTCCCAAGTCCTGCGTGAGGACTAGAGCTTGGACTAGACCGAGGTCGGCTACCTTGCTGTTGTTTTCTTCGAATCGGCCCGGGATCGAGACGCGGACGGCTTCTTGGAGGGCAAAGCCGAATTTGCGGAGGGCGGGCACGGGCGCGAGGACGGCGCCGCAGGCGGAGGCGATGGCGAGCCATTCGGGGGGTTGGGCGTTTAGGGACCAGAGAGGGGAGGTGGAGGGGGAGGCGGTGGTGGAGGTGCAGCCGACGCCGCCGGAGCTGGAGCTGGAGCGGTCCTTTGAGACGGAGCCGGAATTGGAGCAGGAATGGGAGGTAGAGGAGAAGGAGGAGGAGGAAGGGGAAGCAGAAGAAGAAGGAGGCAAATGACAAGGAATAAAGCTCGAAACAGAACACAAGTGGGAAGCCAAAAAGATGTGAATCCAGTGGTTGATTGACCCGGAAGAGGGAAAAGAGGAGGCAACCCTAGAAAATTGGGACGAGTTGGATTTGCAGATGGAGAGGACTATGGAGAGGATTAGGTCGCGGCCGGAGGGGTGGAGGGTGTGCTGGGTGATTTGCTGCCCCTGGGAGCTTTGTTGCTGGGTTGCTTTGTTGTTGTTGTTGTTGTTGTTGTCGGTTTGTTGTGAGGGGGGAGGAGGGTTGGTCGACTTGTTGGTTTTTGATGCCGATTTGGGGGAGGAGGAGGGCGAAGAGGATCCGGATGTTGAGAGAGGCAAGTGCGATTGTTCGGCGTAGACGTTATCAGTCCTCTGCGGCGACCAGCGCCAGGGACTGTCAGTCCATATCTGAGCTAGTTTGGAGCGCATAGCGGATATATCCACGGGATCTGAGCCTGCCCCTGCTTGGCCTGTTTCTGCCGCTGTAGTTGTCGACGGAATTTGGCCTGGGCCTGAGCCCGGGACGAGTTGGGCCGGATCAGAAGAGGGAAGCGGAATAAACGGTTGATCATGCAACCAGTAATCCAACAACCCAAAGTCCATGGCATTCAGATCAAGGCTGGAGTCGTCGCAAAAGTCGAGGACGGCTAGGCCTTGAGCCTGGGAGAGGGATTGGTCGTACAAGACGTCTCGAAGAAAGTCGGAAAAGGGGAGTTTGGCCATGTCGTCGAGCATACTGCTTGTGGTGTTGTTGGGGTAAGTTGCTTGGACTTGGAAGGCCTGTTCTGTCCCTGGGTTGTTGGCAGTCTGAGTCTGGTCCAGCATCGTTTCGGGAGTCGGTAGGTGGGACTCGTCGCTTTCGGTGAGCATGGGACTGTGTTCGACTGGTCCCGAAGTAAAATGTGGTTGGAAAACGGAACCATGAGAGGCGATCTGTGAGTGCTCTGAAATCGAAGCTCGTGGGTAGTAGGGTGTTTGTCTATCCTCTTGATGGTAACTCTCGGCGCGGTTGTGAGCGGATAGGTGAAGGAGGTGCAAAGCTGCATCTTCGGAGGAAGCGTATTCGCAAGTGATCCCACGGTTTTTGCATCGTGTACATCTGGGAGTTGTCAGCGGTGGTCGTCAAATTCCTTCATTTACAAATACTCACGGTTTCATCTCCTCGCACTTCACTCTTGCCTTAGCACAAGCTTGACAAGCATGAGTCACGCGCCCGGCACCAGGCGAGGAGTTCATCCGTCTTCTTTTGGCTCCATTATCATCTTGGTGGTTGGTACGGTGACGCTTCAGAAGGTCAGCCCGTGCAAATGCTTTGGAGCAGATCTAGGACAGTGTTAGCCTGAGTTCCAAAATCAGCTGTGACAGCAAACATACATCGCAAGTGAAACGCTTCCCGAGAGTATGGGTCGCAATGTGTCTCTACGCTTCGGTTAGCTACATTGTTGTGATACTTTGACTATATCATTGATGAACATACCTGTAAGTGTTCGGGCCGGGAGTATCGTCCTAGTCAAGGTTAGATATATTGAACACAAACGTGGTGATAGCGACCTACGTAAACAATCGGCGCACTGATAAAGTGACTGCGTATTGGAGTGACTCCTCGAATGTGGTGGAGGAGGGTTGTGAACCGGTGACGGCAAAGGCTGTCTTGCCGGTGTTGGCCCTTGTTGATGGGCTTGCGATGGAAGATGTGATGGCGGCGGAATGGGATGAGAAGGACCGGGCATGGATAATGGAGCAAGAGACAATCCAGACCCAACTCCGGGCCGAGTGTTGATGGGGCCGAGATGGTGGATCGGACTCGGGCCCGGATGAGGTTGATGGCTGTGGAGAATCGAGTCTATGCCGGCAGCTTGGCCCGACCCCTGCCGGTATGGAGGGTCCGGAGGATGAATGAGATTCCCGATGGGACTGGCCATGATGAATGTTTGTGGCGCGAACTGTCAATAGTAGGTGATAAAGAACACAGGTGAGTAGCTACTGATGTGAAGGCTGGTTGACGGCAAGTCAACAATAGACAGCAGATAGCTCGGCTGTGTAGATAGTACAGTGTCACAGGTATGTCTCGACCGAATGTTTGGTACACGGTTGCTGATTCAAGCAAGCAAGGAGATCCGGAAAAGTGGGAGGACGACGGGAAGGTTATTAACGGGTATGTGGTGGTCGATGGGGTTGATATTGCCTGGTGTTTCGTCTACACGTGTAGAGTCGTATTGGTTGGTGTCCAGGGGAAGGAAATGGTTGGTCCCATGTCTTTACTCTTATTTGGACATCTTCTCTACAATCCTCCCCGTTGTCCGACGTAATAGGAAACTAAAATGACGCTTGGCACGACCAGGACGGGAATAGCGATTAGAGAGTTGGTGTAGGTAGTGTAGTAAGCGGGAAGTAGAGCACACCGGCCCCCGCATCTCATCCACTGACGGCCATCTCAGCGGATCAATGGCCCCCTGATGGTTCCCTAGTCAACCCCTGTTCGGCTCGGATCCCGTCCACTTACCTTACCTACTGACACAGGACGTCGGGTCGGATGGGTAGGACCACGACTCTTAGGTTCGTGATCATATCCACGATGTGTAGCAGATCATCGCCGACTTGTCGGACTCTGGGAAACCGCCAAGCGTCTTGTAGTGAGAATATCAAAGGGGCTTCTTGGGATGGGATTCTAGAAGGGGAGAAAAAGAAAAACATTGAAGAAATTGGTAAGCGGAATAAGGAATCAAGACCTCCTTTTGTGGTTCTGACCATGGTTCCGGGTTTTACCCTGTCGAGCTTCCCGTTGGAAATGGACAGAATTTCTGAATTGTGTGATGCTGTACGAGCTGAAAAACATCGGTTGTACAATGTAGCAATGATCCCAATCTCATCGAGTTGTCCCCTTTCGCAATCAACGAATTTGGGTACTCCCTGCAATCACCGTTCCACTATTGGTGATCGCAACCTGAACTAAGACAGAACTTGCCGTCATAGTTGGGAGTCGTATACCTCCGCGGGGGAAGGCCATTAGAGCCATCAAGGTCATCAGCGATCGGTGACAGGTGGGTGGTGATGTGGTGGTGATGCAGTGGGAGGAGTGCCGTAGTCTCCGGTACCCGGACATGCGGTGTAGGACAGCACTTCGAGCACTTGTCAGCCTCACCGCAGCGGAGCATACTCCGTTTAGAACAAATCATGTGCCCCTGAAGAGCCGATATCGTTCCAAGAGGATCGACAACATGGATGCATTGGTTACCGGAGGAAGCTCGGATGATGTGTGGTCCGCGTACTCATTATCAGCACCAGCGTCGTCAGCTCTTGTCCGGGATTAAGACCAGGTGATATTGATTAGCATTACAATAGCAATAATAGACTAGCGCGAGTTCTAGGTCGTCAGTGTGCTTGTAGACTTTATGTGTCATGGTTTTCAAGGTAGACTTGCAACAAAAGAAACGTCGGGCCCTTTGCTCAGTCCGAATCCTCTTCGTAGTCGTCGGGCAACTCTTCGAACCGACCCTCCTGAACCGCCTTTGCAACAGGGTTCTCAACATTAACGATGCCCAGTTTCCTCGCCCTATGAACAGTTAGTCAGCTTCCGGATTTCCAACTTTACTAGAACAATGCAGTTACTCACCTCTCAAACAAGACAAACAGCCTCTCAGCCTCCCGCTCCTTCTCCTCCATCGTCATCTCGGGCATATCCGGGAAAGTCTCAGCATCCAAGAACTGGCCAGTAATGGGATTGACCGCCCTCTTGCTGCTCTGACCCTTTGAGCTCTCGCCCTTCTCGTCATCACCACCAAGTCCTTCCGGAATCGGGATGTTGTTCTGGAAAAGGAATCCAGACGCATAACCGTATCCGATGTTCTCGACAAACTTGTGCGCATCCTTGTCCGAGACGTTGAACAACAGGTGGGAAACGGCCTTGGCGAACTCGGGAGCGCTGGGGTTGGTCATGTTGACTAGCAGTCTGGCGGGGAGGGTATCGCCCTTGCCGAGAACCTTGGTGCGCTCCTCTTCTGATGGGAGGAGGCTCTTCCTGATGATGTCGCAAACGGGGGAGTCGGCTGGCGCATATTCGTAGATCGATGAGATGAGGCAGACTAGAGGTGTGACGGTTGCGTCGAGTTCCTGGTCTGGGTAGGACTTGAGGGAAAGGTCGAGAAGTTTGATGAGCTTTTCGGCGAGACTGGAGGGTGCGTCCTTTGGGTAGAGACACTTCCGTGTCTCCTCAGAGTCGAGCTTGAGGTTCATGGTCGCATTAACGAGAGGTCCGAGGGGAGCTTCGAGCGGTGGTGTCCCCTTTGGTGGGATATCCAGGCTGAGAAGAAGTGTCACAATATGCGGGACGGCGGCTGTGAATGAGTCGGCCTTGGAGGGGCATTTGCTGGTGACGTTGAATAGGAGACGTAGTGTCTCTCCCAGGGCCATGAGCTCCATGGGATCTGCCTTGGTCTTGTTCTTGGCATGCTCGGAGATTCTGATGGCATGTCGAGAGAGGTTCTCGACGATGCTATCTGCGAGATGATCCTCATCGATGAGCTTGGTGAGGTCGATACTGGTGCCGTATGTGCTGAAGAAGATGACTCGGGTAGCCAGGAACTCGTCATCCCAGTTGTCGTTCTTGAGCTTTTCGCAGGCCTTGGACTCATAGCCTAGGTCGACGAATCTCTGTCGTGTTTCGGGTTTGAGGAGCATGGCGTTGCAAAGCACACGGAGGGCATTTCGAGAAGTGGTTTCTGACGAAGAGTCAAAGGCATGTTTCGTGAGAGTCTCAATGCCCTCTTTGGTGAAGATGGGGTCCGCATTTCTAGGGTCTCGGCCATACACCTTGAGTTCCTCTAGGGCCTTGTCTCGTTCTTCTGATGAGAGGCTTTTGCTCTTAAGGTCCTCGGTCAACTTGTTCACGAGGGTAGTCACAGCTTGCAGCTTGGCTATTGAGGTGTTAGTCGGTGCATGCCTTGAGTGGAAGGACTGATAACTGACCTGGCCCAGAAACTCCTATTGAGAACATTCTGATGTTCCTGGTAAAGTTCGAATATTCAATAACAGTTTAACTCAGTTTTGGTTTACCACGGTATATAATGAATATTTTGACAAAGGGAGTGAGGAATATCGAGGCTAGGGCAAAGTGTGGTGGTTGATAGGTAGAGAAGTGGAAGGAAACTGGATGAAGACTTGTCCGGATGACAGAAGAATCGGGGACGGTGAACACTGTAAGAACTGAAGCTTGATAACAGTGGCCCCACCTTCCAAGTTCGATGTTCGATCCAAAGTTGAAGAGCTTCCTTCAGCGTTTGACCAGGTCAACAGTTCTGGTTTTAGTTGATATATGCAATCAAATGACTTTATATCACAGCCTACGAGCTGCGTGCTTATCTGGAGCTTCAAACAAGTTGAAGTCACTGATGAAAGCTCGTCGTTTGGTGAGTGAAGCTTCGGGGATATTACAGTGCACTAACAATTAAGTTGACCTAGCTCGCCAGCTGCATGGTTCTACAGGGATGGAAGGCGGGGTGTTAGTTGATGTTAGCCGAATATGCCAGTTTCCGCATACTCCCCACACACGATGCATATTATCTTAATACAAATGATCTGACTCTTTCAGTTCATGTAATTATAGTCCTGAAAGAAACCAGTATTGGGAGAAACTCGATACTCAATTCCTTTCTATGTCTGATGGAAGTCTCGAGTGGAAAATGAGACGTTTGTATCGATCATCAAGTCGAGCACATCCGAGCTAAACGCATATGCCTACACACTTAAAGGAAGCAATGTGGGGAGCCCCTTAAAGTGGAATGGAGACTTGGCGCGCGACCCCTGTAAATCAGTAGCTGCAAGACGCGATGTGCAATCGTGTCAGTCGCGACCGCGTTAAATCCTTTCAGTTATCAGCGATTGGCATCACGGCACTACCTATCGTCACCGCCCGCACTGTAGCCTAGAAACTGAACTCCGTGAAGAGGAGAGGAGAGGTAGACATACTTTACAACAAGTCAATTTCTACTCAAATTGTCGCGTTAAGATCGCATAGCGACGGCGACAGAGAAAACACCACCACGTTCCTTTCCCCAACAAGTACGCACTGTCGGTGAACTGACGGCCATTGGTTGTCCTCTTCATCGTCTGTTGACTTTCACTTCACTTGACGCTTTGAACCAAGACATTCTCACGACTTGTCTCTTCTTCTACTTCGGCTTCTACTTGTTCGCTTCCTTTGCTGTGATGCGCGACGAAAGAGCCTCCACGATCTAGCTCTCCCACTCGAAAGCACCGGCGTTGTCCTCCTCCGCATGCCATTCTAGGCTGGACCTACACGGCTGTCATCCCCCACTACGACGACCGGCTTGTCATCCAGATCATGTCCAATAACACGAATAGCCTCGAATCTCTGCCACCACGACCGCCCACTCCACCAAAGAGAGAACCACATAATGCGCCTCCAGCTACGATCCCAAGAAATGTTCTGGCCCCTATCGAGCTCGACAGCAACCTCAGGGCCGTCCATACCCCGCCTGCCCTAGACTCGCCCGGCTCAGGCCTCGACAGCAAGTCAACATCGAAACGAAGTACCAAGCGAGTTGGGTTCTCGGCAAAGGCAGAATACAAAGACCCCCCAGTCTTCATCGACGGTGACAAGAGACAACAGCCGACCCCCGTCTCCCTTCCTCGAAGCGCTTCCAAGCCTGTCAAGTCGATTCTCAAAATCACCCACCACGTTCCGAACCCCCTCGAGGAAACCAACGGCGACCCGTCCGATCCCTCGAACGCGAACACCTCGGTCGCCAACATGTTGGAATCAACCCTCAAACAGCTCGCCGGCGGCGATCGCGACTCAAAGCTCGATTCCTACATGATGTTGACGCGGGCCTTCAAGGTCTCCAATAACTTGCCAGACAGGGTGGCTTTGCAAGAGAAGATGGGCTTGTTCATGCAGTTCATGCAAAGAGACCTTGTCGCCAGGACACCTCAGGGCAACCTCGACTCTTCTCTCGTTCAGCATGCTCTCAAGCTCATCGTCACCTTTCTCGGCCTCCCTGCCATTGCCTCGACCATCACGACCGACTTCGGAACCTTCCTCATCGATCACTGTATCCGTTCCTTCGAAGACAACTCGACCCCGAAAGACACTGCTCGACATTTGATGCAGGTCGTGTTGATACAAAACTTCTCGTCCAAGGTTATGACCCCTGAGCGAGTGGGCAGATTGGTCACGTCGCTACACAACATCGAGGAGAACATCAAGGGAAAGAGCATCATCATGTATCGGGTGATGATATACCAGAAACTGGTCAATCAAACGGGAAAGACGATGGTTATCCACTCGGACTGGCTGTATGACCTTTTCACAGACATGCTCAGCACAATAAAGGATATCAGGGAGAAAGCCGTCACCCTGGGCCTTAACGCTGCCTTCACCATCGGTCATGAGGTCCAGCTTTCGCGCAAGGCAATGGAGATATTCAACTCGGTCTCGGAAGAAAAGAAATACATCGAGTACTACGAGGAGAGGCTCAGGGCCATGGTCAAGGACAAGACCGTCTCCGCCTCGGTTCCTCACATCTGGAGCGTCGTTATCCTCTTACTGCGAATCCGCCTGAGGGTATGGGACCGTACAGCGCATTGGTTGACACTGGTCCAAAACTGCTTCAACAACATCGATTACCCTACCAAGATTGCCGCTCACCATGCCTGGGCCCGTCTGGTCTACTTGACGAATGCCGTAGAGCCGTCATTCGAGGCTTCCCTCAAAACCATCATCACCCCTTTGACTAGTCAGCTCAAGAGGAAGAACAGCGGGAAGGCCTCGGAAGGACAACTAAGGACAGCTGTCTTGGGCGATGTGTGCAACCTCTGGTACTATCTTTTCAAGCCAAACACAAATGCGGCTTTGCTAGATGGATACTGGAAGGCCGGCGTCCAACCCATCATTACAGCCCTTGTGTCCAGTCCGGACCCTTCCAAACCAGCACCCGAAACCCCAACTCGGAAACCACAGGAGACCTACGGACAAGCAAGTGTCATTCTCAGTGGTCTCTTTAACTGCACAACAGCCAGGCGATGGAGTGTGGATCGAGTAATGGAGGAACCCCTCGCAAGACCCGAGGAGGTTCCGGCCATTGACGCAAAATGGGTTCGAAAGAATGCTGCCCTAATACTCACTGCGATTGAGCCCATTTTCGCCCAAGACTTCATTGCAATGTCCAACAAAAAGAGCGCTGTCTATTGGCTCTGGGCGTCTCTTGTTGGGTCTATTGCCTCTGCCGCATCAAAAGAGATTAAGGTTTCGAAAGACACAGGCTTGTTTATAACAGAGGCATTGTCTGTTCTACAAAAGATATGGCTAAAGGGTGTACAACCAGGCGATGCCGCTTCCTCAGTGGATTTCCTTCGTGCAACAAAGGGGTATGTGGAGATCATGATAACTTCACTTGGCCTCCTCCCTTTTACAGAAAAGCTAGGCAAGGCCCAAGCCGGCCAGAAGTCGCCTATGCATAATCTGTTCTCTATGCTGTCTGGGCTTCCTTCTGGCATCCCTGACGATGAGAACTTTGAAGTCTTCTTTACTTCAGTCTTTGAACACTTTACCGAGGCAAAGAGCGAGAAAGGAAAGATGGAAATCGCACTGGATTTGCTCACCATGATTCCCATGGAGACACCACGTCCATATGGAATGTGGCTGTTCGTAGCAAAGGCGCTTGAGGGATGGCTCCAACCTGATCACAGTAGCAACCACTCAACTGGCTCCGGTGATACACCCATAGGCCACGATTACCGTGATATCGTCAAGGTTCTCGAGCGTGGAATCAGGTCGACTCCTAATCTGCCTCGGGAGCACTGGGAGTCACTATTCAATGCTGTTCACCAGAGGGTTAGAGAAGAGGCAGGCGAGCCCGGAGTTGCCATTGTTGTCATCGAGCCTCTAGCTAAGGTGGCTCTGGAGCAACTTACTACTCCGGGACCAATGATTGCTTTCTTCAATGGGGTCCGATATGTAGCCGAGTTGTTATCGATTGCTATTCAGCCACGAGACAAGCAAGCTGTCGACGCAGCTCGAAGGCGGCTCTGGGGAACAGCCTTGGCAGGTTCTCGCTCGGCAACTTTCGATACCTTTGACAATCTGTACAAAGCTGTCAATGAGGCTTTGACACGTCTATACAAGGAGTTTGACTCTGATAACTCTGAACTCATCATCCGCCTCCTGCAAGAAGTTGTCGGCTTTTTCGATAGGTGTAACCAACAACTCATCACCAGAACAATGTTCATTCTTCAAGATGGCTTCCTCCCTTGGCTCCAAGACCCTAACAGATTGCTTGGCAGCCAGTTGAACGCCATTGTGGCTGTGGTGAGTACTCCGTGTCGAGTATGTTGGCAAACATAGACTAACATCAAATAGACAAACACGCTTTGGGACAAGATATGCGGTCTTATATCGGCAACCGAACGCCCCGACCAGCAGTTGGATTCACTCACCCGCATCTTCTGTGCCACCCTCGGTTCCTCTCATCGATACATTGTCAACTCGGCTGTATCCCTTTGGAACAGACTATATGGCAAGGCTGAGAAGCTTGACTACCCTAAAGAGCTTAAGGAAGTGCTTGCCAAACTCCGGCCGTACGCCGATCTGGTCACTCCCGGTCTAGAACTCTCTAGCCTCGAGTATCCCTCACACGAGCCCATCTTCGTCGAGTCGATGGAGGAGTTCAGTCTTCCCCGACTCCCACCACCATCTTCAAGACGCACCACAAGAAGCGCCTCACGCACCAACTCCCCAGTCAAGACGCCGGATCCTGTTAAGCGCAGGTCCCCAACCAAGCGACGTGCCAGCGCCACTCCTGAAGTCAAAAGCTCTGGCTTCAACCTCCGTCCTAAAGCCGCAGCACCTCGGCTTCGGCACGATGACTCCCAAATCCAGTTCGCCGCCGTCGACTCCTCGCCCCAACTCAACCTCATCAACGAAGAAATGGAATCCCAACTCTTGACGGAGCGGCAAAAAGAAGTCCGCGAGCGCCAGAAGGAAAACGCTGCCCTCTTCCCCGAGCTCCGCTCCTCCCCAGCTACACGAACCCGAAGCTCCGCCCGTCTCGCCGCACGCTCACGGGAGGGCTCCCCTTCGGGTGCTCAAACTCCCCAGGCTGGGACCCCCAGCAACCCAGGAGGCAGATTCACCGAATTCGTCAGCGGGACGCCTACCCCCCGCCGGGGCCAGGCGTTGACAGCAATTATCGACCAGGACATGGACATGATGGACCCGCCCTCGTCACCGCCGATGATGGAACCAAGGAGGAATCCGCTCGCGGCCGAGATAAGGTCCAGGTCGGCTAACACGAGCTTGTTGGATGATTGGCAGTTGTCGTCTTCTCCCATTTCGGGATCGCCGTTGCGTCAGCAGCAGTTTGCGCCGGTGCCGTCGAGTTTGGCTATGGCTTTGGATGCTGTCAATGCTGCGGTTGGGTCGTCTCCTCCTGCACCAGCAGAAGCGGCTGAGCAAGATTTGATGGAGGAAGATGATGATATTATTGAGGAGAGTGTGCTGCCTGAGCAGGAGAATCAGGTTCTGCCGACCATTGAGCCGGCCAAGCCGGCCAAGGAAGTTGTTGGTGTTTCTGGCGAGGGCTCAGGGCTGCAAGGACATCTAGGTGTACCACGCCAGGAAACGCCGGAGAAGTCGGATCATGAACTGGACGAGTTTGTGGATGCGCCTACTAGTCCGTTGCCCCCAACTCCGCACCGTGCCGGCAGATCCTCGACCAAACCTACCATCCAGGCCAACACAGACCCGGTGAAGAAATCGGCTCCCGCACCCGCACCAGCCCCGGCACCCACTCCTGCTTTCGCGACCGCACCCACAGTTGCTCCCGCGGCCACAGCGGTTGCACCCGCACCCACGCCGTCAGGTGCTCCGTCTTACGACGGCGGCGAATGGGACGACCGCTCCCTCCTCAAACTGGTAGTGGAGCTCGACTCAGGTAAACTCAACAGACAAGAGTACACCCGCCCATCTCCCTCCGTTTCTCCAGAGAAGCTGCCGCCTCTCACAGCAGCGAACCTCAAGCCCAATTCCAGTTCCAATAGGCCTGCTTCAGCTGCTCCCTCCCCGGCTGCTTCATGCATCGTAGCTTTGGACGACGACGATAACATCGTGGAGGAGGACGAAAGCGAGAAGAATGTTCATGTTCCAAAGCCGGCGGCGCCTTCTCGAGGACGGGTTGTGACAAGGTCAAGAGCTAGCTCCGTTGCTTCAAACCGCTCGGTTTCGGTTGAGCAGATTTCTAGCTCTCAAGCCCAACAGCAGTCGTCGTCGGCGCAAGAAAAGGGGAAGTCAAAGCTCAAAGGACCGACGAGCGCACGAACTACAGCAACAGGGAAGGGGAAGAGGAAGAGAGTGGCTTCTTCGGCTTCGGAGACTGCTGCTGCTGCTACTGCTGGGACTGCTGGGATTGGAAAGAAGAGAAGGGTTGGGCGTCCTTCGTCTATTGCGCCTGTTGAGAAAGAGGCAGAAGAGGTTCAGGTACCTCGGAGCCAGAGCCGGAGTCAGAGCCAGAGTCAGAGCCAAGAAGGTAAGTCGTCGTTCTTTTTAGGTCTAATGTCTTTGGGAATGGTACATGCTAACCTAGGTCATGTTGCTGTAGTACCCAAGTCGGAACCTATTTTCTACGACCGCCTTCCTATCTCCGTCTCATCTTCTAGGTCTACCTCTTTGTCTCAACCACCATCCAGCCGTGCATCTTCTAACTCGGTTCTTACTGAGCGACCTAGGGGCCTCCTGCCTCAACCTGCCGCCCATCAGCATAATCAGCGCACTATCCCTTCGTCTCTTTTGCCCCAGCAAATGTCGCAGTTGTCTGCGCCTGCGCCTGCGCCTATGGAGGTTGAGCAGCCTGAGGCGAGTGATGAGGTCGCGCAGCAGCAGCAGCAGTCCCAGTCCCAAGGGTCCCAAGGGGCTCTGGCTCAACAAGTTCCACCAGAGACAGAAATCGAGGAGATATCCTCCGATGGCGAGGAGCTCGTCCAGTCTCAGATAGAAATTGAGTCTAGGAGTGCGGATGTGAGGCAATCGCTTTCTATGTCTCAGTTGGAACAGTTGGAACACTTGGAACACTTGGAACACCACTTAGAGGAAGGGGAGGATTTGATTCCTAGTTCGCCGTTTATGGCGGTGCCTGTTAGTGGGAAAAGTGGGAGTGGTGGGCGTGGGAGAAGTGAAAGTGAGGTGTTGGTGGAGGATACGGTTCTTTCACAACAGCAGGAGGAAGAGCGCATGGATGTTGATGTGGATGTGGATGATGATCAACCGTTAGCGTCTGAACAACAACAACAACAGCAGCAGCAGAAGCAGAAGAAGAAACAAGAGGTGGGAGTCAACAACACGGGGTTGGAAGATATGAAGCAGAAACGGGTGGAAGAAGGAAGAAGGCTGACGGAGGACGTTATTACCAGCGCCAGCGAAAGCGAAACAACCTTCGGAAACAACCACCCCCCACTAAGCAACAACAACCCAAACAATCTTCAGCAAAACCCACAACAACAGCAACAAACCTCACCAAATCAACGACAACAAAATCAACCTGGCGAGGAACCCGCTCAGTCGCAGGAAGCTTCTTCAGTAAACCCCAACAACAAGGAAAGAATCCTCTCCACCCTTCGCGCCAGTCTAAACGAACTTCGCACCGCAACAGCGTCAGGCGGCCTGTCCAGACAAGAGGTGTACGAGATTGAGGACTTGTTTATGGATCTGAAGAGGGAGTTGTATGAGGCTGAGAGGAGGGGGAGGTCTTAACATTTCCTCATTGGTTTTTTTTTTTTGTCGCTTGTACTGGTTCATCGCATCACTGTCCGTGTCTATGTGTGTGTTTGTGTGTGTGTGTGTGTGTGTGTGGGGCATGGCACGCTGTGCCTTGAAAGCACGGTGTTAGTCCCCACTTTTGAATCCGACCGCCAGATATACACACATCGTAAATCCATCGATACGTGACAATAGTAGAATCTTCAATCGCCCATATCATCACCACTTTTAAGGGTATTTACATTCTAATTACTGCTCTATACTCGTATAGATCCCCCCGATCGATTAAGGTTAATATTGAAGGATCCTAGCCAACCCGCCAGCCCATACCGTATACGATTTGCACTAGGTACCGCCGCGCCCGCTATACCAACTATACCTCCCAAACGCTCCCTCTCTAATAATAGTAACGAACTCCGACGATCGAAGCGGATTTTACGGCTTAGTACCCGTATAGTTCGTATAAACGCCGGTTTTAATAATAGAAATAAAGGAGATAGAGATGACGAGAGGACTCCTACGCATACTATAAGTAGTGCAATTATAGCGGTAGAATCCTAACTAAATAGGCCTAATCCCTAGATTATTCTTTTAAATAATAATAATAATATTATATTAAACGGTAGTAATATTAATAGTAAGAGGGGTAAGAAGGCTAATACTATTAGCAAATAGCCTACTTATACCTCTTCTATACCCTCCTTAACGAGCGGTATATAAATTATATTTCGATTTCTTAGCGGCTCCTCTCTAGTTATTTCGATTACTTTTCTAATTATTTCGATTATTCTTCTAATTACTTTATTATTTCGAATTCCCGCTATTACTTCGTCCTTTCGAATTACCGCTACTATTGCCTCGTCTACCCGAGCTCTTAAACCGCTACGCCCCTAGGTTAGAAAGAAATAGCCTCTCCGCTACGAAACTTCTATTGAAGATAAAGATAGATCCTATTATTTAATAATTATAAATAATAGAGGTAGAGAGTATAAGGAAATACTAGGGGTATTATAAGTATTATAATAAAGTAAGGTTAATTAAAGCGAAATCGAAATTATTAAGGTTAATCCTCTTCGTAGCGCCTGTATTGCCTAAAAATCTTATAAATTAGCGGTAATATTTCGAGGACTACCCCTAATACCCGATTTTTTGAATATTTTATTTATATATAACGGATTATAGTTAGCGGATACTAATTTTAATAATCTCCCTGCTAGGCCCGGCAAATTGCCTATTCTCGTTTCGACCGACTGTATCCCTATTGAAAAGGACGAGGACGGCTATATTAATTTAAATAATTACGATTTTAGCGTCGGGTTTTTAATTAGAGTGCGGCGAGCCGAGAATAACCTTATGGAAGTTGTTTGTAGCGAATATAATCTCTTTAGTATAGACCTTAGAATTATTATATAGTATTCGGACTAGTCGATTAGTATATAAGAGACGAATAGGAAAAGTATAATACTCTTTTAAAATTACGTAGTCTTTAAGAGAGACGATCTAGTTACGCCGTTTAGTAATTATAATATTTCGAAGGTAATGTTTAATTTCGTATAGTATCCGGTTGAACGATATTTTATTACGATTATTATTTACTTTCGTATTATTAGCGGATTCTAGTAGTAAAGTATTGCTTTTGTATTTAGTATACCTACCCTATTTCGAATTACTTCTTTTATAAAGCGGTTAGTTAATTACAGTATATTACAATCCTAATTTCGGTTAATTAGCTGCCAACCTTCTCGCTAACCTTCTCACTAGCCCTCTATACCTACCGCCACGCCCATTAGCACCTCTAGATAGTTAAAGACAGTTGGCTCTAGTCGTAAATTAATAATGAATTCGATATTATACGAGTTTAAGGGTCGATGAGATCGCGAGCGCGAGGATTAAAAAGAGGGTAGAGAATCGGCTAATTTATTATATAATGAGTTGGTTAAGGTATAGGGGTATAAGGTTGGGCGTAAGTGTAAGAATTATTATAAGGGGCTTGAATATTATTAATATTATATCTTTCCTAATTAGAAGTACTATTTCCCTTTAATAGTAAAAGATCTTGTTAATTAGGCGAGCGCTATTACTATTAAGAGGATTATTGTTAACCAATTTCTAATTAATATAATATTACGATAGTTTAACTCGTTTTAATAGTAATTTATTCCTTAAATTGGCGCGCTAATATTTAAGTAGTTTAATTATTAGTAATTTTAGCCGTTTGTATTATATAATATTTTGGGCACGAAATACGGTAGCGGTAGAAGAGGCTATTTGCTATTGCTTTAAGTTTTTAATTTTAATTTCTAGAATAGTTATTAAGCTAACGGTAATACGTATAGGGTTAACGGTAATAATAATAGAATTAGAGCATTGCCCGCCTTACCTCTAGTGCTTCTATTTAATGATTATAGTAGTATAGGTATAGGGACGATAGGTATAGGTTTAGCGATTAAGCTTACTTTATTTACTTTACCTAATATTAGCACTTCTAGTATTAGTACTTCTCGTGCTAGTATTTCTTGCGTTGGCGGTAGTAATTATTAACCTTCCTCCCTTCTACCCTCTTTACCGCTAGACCGACCGTTTAATTCCTTCGTCGCCGACTTTATAAAGTAGTTTATTTTTAAATACGCGCTTAAGTCTAGCGAAAATAATATATTAAGGGATTCGCTCTATAATATCTAAAAATCCCTTATAACCGGGCGGCTGTCCTTCTACTAAGCGTGCGGTCTCCTTATGAAGTGGTATCTCTTTTATGGAGTCGACGAGGGTATTTATATTGTAATTAAGAAGGCGATTAAGGAATACTTTTATTTCGAGCGGGATTATTTATAGCGGTCGTCGTTGTTATTGCGGGGAGCTCTAGTACCCTAGCCATAGCGGGAGCCTCCTTAGACCGTTAACCCTATTGTACTATTTTAATTGTAAGGTAAGTATTAAGTTGTTAATAGTCGTGTACGTTGCTAATTACCGTGTTAATAAATACTCTCCTATCCGATTCGTTGTAGTAAGACGTTAATAATTACTGCGCCCCCCTAAACCTCGATAATGCCGACGACTATATTTATAGTAGCTTTATTTACGACGAGGAGAGTGATTTAAATAATGGCCCGCGCGACGATGAGGACCCTGACGCGACTGCTAGCGAGCTAGACGACGACGACGAGGACGAGCTTCGATAAGTATACGAGTTAAAGAGGGGGATTATATATATACGAGTTAAAGAGGGGGATTATATATACGAGGGATTATTATATATGAAAATACTATACTAGTAGATTATATCGATTCTGAGCGATTTATAGTATTTCTAGTACTTTGGGGGTCTTTGTTATTATTATTGCTTTTAATGCATTTCTGGTACATTTGCGCCTTTTCTTACTTATTCGATTTATATTATTCGACTAGGCATTTAATTACACTCGATTCTAATTATATTTAATACTCTATATTTACTATATAATCTAATATCTTATACTACTGTTCCTATTAATTTTAATTCGTATAGTTGATCCCTATATAATGTATTGTAGTTCTTTGGCTCGTTGGCCTTATTGAGTTCGTTAGAGGGTATATACGTTTAGTAGTAGTGCCTTCGTATAGTATTGACTTATTACCCTATTATTCGCGCTATTCCTTTGAAGAAGCTTTTAAATTCGCCCTCTTTTAGTCGGTCGCCGCTAGCCTATTGGTATTACCGCTTGATATATACCTTTACGTTATTGAAGTATATTTTAATGGGGTTGAAATCTGGTGAGTATAGCGGTAAGAACTATAGTAGTATACTTCTATTATTATATGCGTTTTTAATAGAGGGGTGTTTATACTACGATGTATTATTTATTACTAAAATACTATACTGGGCGGGGAAGGGATTTATCTTGGGGAGTACTTCTTTTTTTAGTTATACGACGAAGTTATTTGTATTGGTTGCTCCTTTATAGTATATTATATCGAGGAGGCTATTTATAATTAACGTTGGTAATAGATAGAACCGTTTACTCCTCGTTAGAGTGCTTTCTATTTATAGAGATATGCCTTTTGGCGCCTATCCTATACGACGAGCGCTATCCCTCTTATTAATATTAGATTTATTATAAAAGATGTATATTTTTATAAAGAATTTCGAAACCTTTTTTAGCTAGTTTAACCGTAATGGCTCGTTGCGTTAGAAAGCCTTGTAGGCTATCCTCTTGTTGTTTTAGTTGGAAGATTTTAGCTGCTTTGATATAGCGTTTATCGAGACGTGTATATTTAATTCGCTAGTTAAAAAGTGTTATATTTTATCGAGGTATAAATCGGGTTTATATTAAAGGAATTCGAGGACTTCCTATATAGTAGTAAATTAAATACGGCTTTAAGCTTTCGTTTGTAGTTAATTATATTAACTTCTATAATTTAAAGTGCTAGAATAATAGAGTTAAAGGGTGTACGAGGTTTAGGATATAGGTACCCAATTGTATTGTAATACTTCTTCAATCTCTAGACCTACTATTTACTAATACTAATAGTATACGCGATTTTACGTAGATATTCGCTAATAACTAGTATTACGTATATCGTTTGCCGCTGCTGGTTATTTGTATAGTGCGTTATGACTACGGTTATTGTAGATTAATATAGCTTCGAAATCCGGTCAAAAAGGTCAAATTTGGGTGCAAATCGAGTATAAAACGAAGGAGTTATCGATCTTTAAGATCTGGCATGTCGATATTGATGCATGTGTGTGTATCTGGCGGTCGGATTCAAAAGTGGGGACTGACACCGTGCTTTCAAGGCACAGCGGTACTAGCTGTGGGTTTGGTTTTCCCATTGGCCATTACATATAGGTTGGCTTAACGGCGTTCGTTGTTGTATTGTCTAATTATTTGCTGAGAAAGAAAAGTGTAATATCTACGCCTATAAATATGGCCAACAACAAGGGTTGAGTGAGTGGCTTTGAAGGCGCATTATAGATGGTCGTGTTTTTTATCTCATGACGTGGTGTTTGTTTACTGTTGAGGTTCGCTCCTTCAGGGGGTCGGAAAGTGGGATGGTGGAGAGCTGTAGGTATGGAAGGATTAGGTTGGGCTACCTGAATCAAAGTAACCTACTGAGCAAAAAGCGAAACATTTAAAAACAAAACCGAAAGAAGATATATGAAATGCAGAACGGGCATGCCCTACCTACCTTTATACCTACCTCCCCCATCACTGCTCCAACCTTGAGGTCGGAGTCTTAAGTCTAACCTAACTCGGAGTTTTGAATCATCGAATTTATATCATAAGATAGACGAGTTCGATAACTACCCCTATTTGGTGAACCGACATTTGCTCAGTGGGCAGGTAGTTCGCAAATACAAGTACATAACTGTGAATTTGTGAAGAAGACCTGCGAGTAAGTAGCGTAGCGTGCGTGCGTAATGATAAATGACAAACAAGTGCAGTAGTAACTGTTACGATTTCACCACAATAAACCACCACCACCCCCGCCCGCCCGCCCAGATTCACCGACATAAAAAAAGGGAAGCAAATTCCCACCACCGATCTGGCTGGCTCATCTAGGTAGGTGTGGTGATCTGTAGCAAGGTACTGACGGGACTGCCTTGGGAAACATATATAAGTCCCCAAGTTCAGCCAGCACCTTTTAACAATTCCCAGTAGGTAGCTAACGTGGTAGGTGTGTGTGCTGGTCGTAGCCAGAAAATGCGTTGGTAAAGTTTTCGTAGGTAGGCATGCAGCTAGCTGGCCTTGGGTTCAACTCAGGGCTTGGGCAGTGCTTCTTGCCCTTTTCCCTCCCTCTTTTGTTTTTACTTCGGTCCATCCCATCTTCTGTTCTCGTGTTACTACCTGTAGCCACATCCTAGATCGCAAACAGGGCAAGCTCAGTTCCGTAGGTCCAGCTGGGTAGAGAGAGGTACAGAGTTTAAAACTTCATTCCATCCCAGGCAGGCAGGTGCGCCTCGGCGGGACTTTTCAGACATAATGTCAATCACCGGAGGAGGGAAGGAGCGATGAAGTCCTTTTGTTTACGGTAGTCCAGATCAGTTCAGTGGAAAATGGGAAGGAGCACCCGACTCCGGATACTGCATGCCCTGATGGACCCCCCACTGCTATGACACAAGGTACTTTGAATTCAATTACCCGTAGGCACCGCCGCACGCTTCACCAGGTCATGTCCTGTCCTTTCACTTTCTCACGCTCAAACTTCTCCCCCTCCTCTCACCCACTGCCTCTTACCACGAGCCTACGACAAATATGAACTTGCTATCTTCAGACCTCAGACAAAGATCCCCATGGGCCGAAGTCGCCACTCAACTTCTTCATCGACCGGGGGGGCGTTGGCAAGGTATTTCATCTACCCATTCCTTCCTGCACCGTTACTTTCCCGTTCCTTCCCCATTCTACCCATTGATGTTTCGCCTGAAGACCGAGGAGTGCTAATAAAATTGCAAAACAGAAACTGAACTACAACACAACGACATCACCATCATGATTCCGAGCGGAAACAGTTACCGGGTCCTTCGTCTCCTGTTGTTCTCGGATGTTGATGTCGGCAAGCCGAGGACGATGCAGTGGATTGGTGGTTTGTATGATCTGTGTCGCTCGGATAGGAGTAATGCTTCGGAGGCGAAGATTGTTTATGCGCTTGAGACTGGCACTGGGGAGGGAGTGGATGGAGGAAATGAAGGCAAGGAAAAGGGGTTGGAGGGGTTTATGAAGTTGCAGATTGAGTATGTGCCCTCTTTCTTTCTCTACTTCCTTTCTGACGTACTTGACCTCGTCGGGCTTTCAACGTCATAACACCCATAATGATCATACCTAGATGGTGAACATGATCACTTACTAACTGCCGTGTTCTAGTCTCCTCTCAACTCAACACCCACCCCTCTCCTCAATCCCCATCCTCCCCATTTCCCACCCTTCGGACCTTCCATCACTTCTCACCTCCCTCCAACAACAGCCTCCACCCCCCTCTCCAGCTCCAGCACCAGCTTCTATCCCAATTCCCGCAGGTCCCCATTCTCAACACCTGCTGCCACACAGCTATAACCACCCAGGGGGGATCAACTCCAACACCTACATCCCCAGCAGAGACACCCTCCTCCCCCTCTGCACCGTCCCCTCCGCCTCCGCCTCCGCCTCCCACAACCAATCCCACAACCGACCCCACTCCCACCCTCGCTTCACCCCTCTGACCCCTCACTCCGTTGCAATCTTCTCAGGTCCAATCTTCATCAACTTCCCCGGCCTAAGAGATTTGCTAGAGCTAGTCGAGACAGAAGAGGGGAGAGAGCAAATCAGGAATGCGATGGCGCGAGCTTCGGGTGGTGGGGATCTGGGAGAATTGGGCAGAGTGGAAGTGGAGAGGTTTCTGGCTTTTTGGGAACATGAATTTGCTGTTTAGTGATTTACTTGTAAGGGGAAGGGGAAGGGGAAGCGGGGAAGAGACTTGGAAGATTGAGGACGCGAAGGGTGGGTGTGAACTGTGGCTGGACTGAGAGGCGAGAACGGTGATAACTGGGGGCTTTGAATGCGAAAAAAAAACAGATGAGGGGACGGGGTTAGTGGTGATCTGGACACAACCAAGGTCGAGATTAGTAATGGGATGAAATGAAAGACGTGACGTATGTTTCAGGGTGGTAGTTTAAAGGTCAAGAGAATGATTTTGAAGAGAAAAGACAAAGGCCCATCCAGTGAAGAAAGCTCGGAATTGAAGATAGGGTGATAGTAAAGCGATTTATGATGCTAAAGAAATGAAAGGGCCTGATGGTGTTAGCTTGAAGGACTACCGGTCGGTGAGTTGGACTTGGTAAGTCTAGTTCTCAAATTTGCCTCAGAATCACTCCAAGATGCTGTCCACAAGTTGACCATACCCCTACTAGGCTGTGAGTTGCTTGTTCACGTTGGTATCTCGTGTCTCCCCCATGAGCATGCCGCATACCTCTTCTGAGAACCACTGTTGCTCTCCATGGACTGCTATGGGTTGAAGGCCAACGACGGAATGTATCCGACTTCAACTTGAACAGATAAGCGCCCATGATACTCCCTGCTTTTCGTTGGATTCGACCAGTCAGGACCAGGTTATTGTTTTGGAGTCCATAGTGATGGGGACATGCAACACCTCGACCCACCACTGTTAAGAAGACCAAAGGTTGAGAGAGAAGTACCCAGGTAAGCTTCACTCCACATCATAGCTATGAATATGAGCTCCGAGTCTGAAGTAGAACGGTCTGCGTGATTGTGTTCACTCAACTCAGATGTGGTGTTTCTGTCGCCGATGGAAGCTGAGTTTTGTGCTAAAAGTCAGGATCCTGAATCCCGCATCTCAACCCGCACCTCAACTTCCTTTGTCCGCTCGCTTTCTTTCCTGTCTTCTCAGCACCCTAACCGGCATTCACGCATCCTGCTGATACGCGCCGGAATGAAACAACACATCAACCCTTCAGCCTCAGCTTCGTCATCAATGCCGTGCCTTGTGTGATAAATTGGGTTGACACCCCCCCTTTCTACGCCGTCATTCTGCTCAACTTCAGCTTCAGCTTCACTCCCCCTCCCTTCTGATGCCTTCTGATGCTGTTTGTGAGCTCTGAGGCATCCACACCCAATTCCCCTAGGTATCTGCTTTTCTCGGTCGTGATCCCTAAGCTGGACCTTTTCCGGTAGCCCGTCGCCAAAACATGGAGTGCAGGTAGAGGATAAGAGTCCTATTTATATCCCGTCACCGTGATAGTGACTGACGCACTGTAATGATGCTGACAACGACGAAGTCATCAAAGCAAAACTTGCGGAAAGCGTTTCATGTGAATGTGAGTGTGAAGATGGGGTCCCTGACCCATATGATATGTGTATAAGCGCCGAAGGGTGTACCTGCATACTCCTCCAACATCGGACATCCAGCATGAAAGGGGTGAAAAGCGAAAAGGAAACCAAGGAGCTAATGTAGTTGAAAGGCACAGCTTACCGCCGGACTTCTAGCCTCACGTGCCTTGCAGTGTGGACTACACTAGGTACACCATCTTTGATAACCTTTTCCATCCCAACGACACTAGAGAGCAAGTCCGCACGTGTTGAGTAGTTAATCATGCATGGGCTGAACTATCTTTGGCGCCCTAGGCATCGGCATCCGGGGAGCCGGGCAACACAGCACAAAAGAGGGAAGGAACAGAAGGGACACCAAAGACCAAAAGAGACGAGAGGCGAAAAGGTGCCAGGCCGGCGGGTCGAGGCCAGACCGGACTGGACCACACATCCACACATCCACACACTAACTGGGTTCGGTTGGTTGGAATCCGGGGCGCTTCCTATCCATCCCACTGGGACTGGCGGGTTTGGTCACTGGACCTGGCGTCACTAGGTACCGACAAAATATTGTACCAGCTGGAAAGACAGTCAAGAGGCTGAGGCACCGAACAATCGCCATTGTTCTTTCACTTCTTCGCCACTGGGTATTGGAGAGTGGAAAAGGGGGATGGAGGGCACGGCTCGGACCAGGAGAAGATGCCGCGATTGGGTTCGGATTCGTTGTCCGTGCCGTTCTTTTGATTTTTCGTGATGAGTTGTTTGGTGGTTGGACATGAAGTTGGGAGATATTGATATGCGGCTGAGGCGTAGTGGCAAAGCGAGAACCTCGCTTTCGGCTTTCCATCTCTACCACCCTCCATTGCTCTTGGTTCACTCTGCTGGGCGTGATATCCATCATGATGACTTGACGGAGGTGAATCGATAAGTTGTGGAGATGTCCAACCCCATCGACATATGAGGACCCAGACGCCGTTTGTCAGATGTCAAGAACCAGTGGTCGGTACTCCAGTATCTGATCTCCTTCTCGTCTTCGGAAGACACTCTCATAGGCTCATGGTCGACAAAACGTTGAATCTTGCTCGTCCGACAGCTACCCACTAGGTATCACCACATGGTGTCTTGCGTGCTCTTTGCTGCTCCATAGCCCGGTTCATCACAATCACAACAACGCAACAATCACGTCGCCGAGAACCGACTTGACGACCCAAGAAATCCCAAGACCGGAGCCATGGTGAAATAAGTAGTAGCGCATGACACGGCATGAGTGGTGGAGTGCGTGGTTGGAGAAAGCTCGGTGTCGGTGATGATAAGATGATTTTATACCGCACTAGCGGACACTTTATCTTTGTGATTAGCGAACAGGATCTGAACTCGCATGGAGATCATCTCACTGGAATGTGAAGATGCGAAGAGGCTCTTGAAGAGAAAAGAAGAAAAGAGGTGATGGAGGACCCCTAATTGGTTGAAGTGCGGTCGGGGACACTGTGGGATCCCATGTGGTTCTCCGCCTGTTGACCCAGTTGAGGCCAATGACGAGCAACGCACAACCGCCCGGTCTAACGTTGCACTTTACTGTGTGGGTTTTCTCTTTGGTGCAAAGAAAATCCATGTGCAGAGGCAGCATTAGCACACGATGTGCATATGCGAGTTCGCGAGAGCTGATGACTGGGGTTGTTTGGGGGTTTACTATACATGTTGGCGAACTTTGTGGCCGGGGTCTTTTGAAAAAGAGGAGACCGGGCAGGGCAGATTCCGAAGAGAGAAGGGGAAAAAAACAAAACCAGGAAAACCCCCGAAGACTTTTAGCTTGGGGAATCTGGATCGCTCCACCATCTGACGACAGGATTGACCGCGTTATCGGGCGGTGAAGGGATCATTTCTCGGAATTTTCAGGTCATCAAGGTCAGCGAGGTGATGACAAGAAGAAGTGCCGATGTGATAGTGAAATCCCCGCTTGATTGGCATACCAAAGTCTGGAAAACAATTAACCGGATCGACTTGGAAAGTGCGGTGGTGGGAATCAAAGACACAATGCAATCTGATCCGATAAGAGAGAAATCCGATGGGTTGGGGTCAGTCGTCACAGCATAAAGAATGCATGGAAAAGAGTCTCAAACTTTGTGAGGTGTGGTGGTACGAGGTTATACAATCGTGTTGTCGCCGCATGGTGATACACGAAAGGGAAGCTTTGAATTTGGTGGGTGGTTGGCATGAAACGGTGAACTCGATCCGAATTCGAGTGGCCGGAATGTTTTTTTCTCTCAAATCTTGTGAAAGGGCGGCTGATGCTGCGAGATCTGTTCCCAATAGTGCGCGGGGGGCCAAGCCGACCAAGATACCGCATCCTCTCATTCAAGTCGGATTTATCCTTCCCACATACGGTCTAGTAGATCGGGGAAGGACCTGCATGCCGGAGCGCCAACGTAGCAGATGGGGCTGACAGACTTAGCGAGACCACTCAAGACGACTGGCAAGCTCCAGCATGCGGGTGACTCGCAGCGGATGGCAGGACAGCACAGCTCCTAAACTTGAGTAGGACTAGTGGGACAGGGGGGATAAATCCGACTTGAATGAGACAAAGCGGTATGACAAGAGGCAGGAACGAGGCATGTCAGCGGCGAGGTAGGAGAGCCTCTTTCTTTTGTCAAGGAGGAGGAACTAGGAACGAAGAGGTTGCCCAGGGATCGGTGGTCTGTGCTCGGGTGGGATTTCAGATCGGGAGCCGACTCGGCCGAGCATCTCAAACGTCTTTTGCCTCAGCAGCCCGCCATTGAGGAGAGTCCAGACAACGGCTGTCTCAGCCCATCCATGTTGCATTGTCTACCGATGAATAAAGCAATTGTCTTGCGCCGTCGTGTTCGCAAAGTTTCTAGAAGGTCAATGTTCATTCCAAATGTTTTTGGCGATATCTTTTAAAGGCGAACGTGCCATTGAAAGGGTGCATTCGCAGATAAAAAACCTACAACATCTTGGCCCACCAAAAATAGCTGTGATATCGGAAAGCACGATGCGTGCACTCCGGAAGAAATATTCAACCAAATGGTAGCATAGCGCCGTAAGTACCGGGAAACGGCAAAGGAGGCATCCGGCTTGTCACTTGACACTGGTGAAGCGCTGTCGAGTTACAGGACGGCATCGCAAAGGTACAAGATCCCTGATGCTCAACGTTATAGGTGGGTCACATTGCATGGGGAAGTCCCTGTCTTGGCTGCGGAGAGTAGTGCGGGATGTTATGTGATTGGCTCATTCCCGCTGCTAACCGCTCACGCTAACGCCAATCACGTCGGACGGCAGGGGCACCTCGGGGGCCAGGAAGGTGCCAGGAACCGCAGGGCTCTTTCTGTGTGGACGACGACAACTCTTTCTCATGGCCTCTCAATCTTTTGCCTCGTCATTCTCATTTTTGGTCATTTTTGCTGGTGTCAAATCCCTCACCTTTTCCACCCAATTGACTCAGATTGTTCATCTCCCAAGCAAGATGCAATGGAAGAGCAGAGAAACAATCACAATGGCACAGCACATCTCTTGAAGACTGGCTGGTACTACGCAGTACTGAATGGTACACATTACCTCATCCAGGATGAGATGCTTTCCTTTTTTTCCTCAAGAAAAGACCCGAAGAGTTGAACCACCACCACCAGGTCAACAGAACCGCCCAGGGACCCCGGAAGGCCATGTGCCCGCCTCCAGTACGGAGAGTGGCTTCACCTCTCACAAAAACCACCAGAGACACAAGGCGGTCTCATGGTCTCGGCCTGTTCCTCGCCTGTTGCTCACTTGCCCAGACAATGCCCAGCGATTGCCCAGCCTGCTCGCTCAACTTCTCAAGTTAACTCGCTGCTAGCTCGGCACGCTCCATCCCATCACCACCCCACACAGTGACATCCACAGCCAAGGTGCTACCCCTAAGTAGCAACCCCCTCCCTCAAGCGAACTCTTGGCTTGGTAGTACCTGGTCGTTTCTTAAACTTGAATGTGTCCCAGACCCTCGTAGATCATACACTCTTTATCCCCCTTCTCCTAAAAAGTCTGTCGGCCTCAAACAACCAAGTTAATGCAAGGACTGCCTCGTCTCCTCGAACCTCAGACGCTTCCGGCCTTCCGGAGTCACATCGCCAAAGACTTCACATTCACACAACATCACCGTCATATCGCCCAGGCCAGGTGCCTTGATCTCTCCTCATCATAATACAACTTGTTTTGGTTGCGAACCAAAACAAAGAACAAGCTGCCGATCCCCTGGAAACATCGGATGCCGCCCGGATGCCCGCTGTTGCCATAGACCGAATAGTCAGAACCTGGATCTCCAACAACAGCGACTAGCAGTACGGGAAACTTGGACATTCCGATACACACTACCATCGGTGAAGCTTGTTCCACCTCACCACCACCCCGTCGATTCTGACACACGCTCTCCCGAACCCCCGGGTGCAAGGCCCTTGCGGGCGAGTACTCTCAGAAAAGAAGAAGGGAAACCCGCCCAATATTAGTCCGCCTCGGCCCCGCCCGGCCGCTTAATTCTTGGGTTCCCTTCCTCTTTTCTCTCATTCCATTCTTTGCCGGCGTTGTTCTTCGTCTGGACGTCGATAGCCTTCTTTCACATCGACAACCCTTTCCTTCAACTACTTCGCTTCTTTAACCGCAGGTCGGGATTACCTGCTTCCATTCTTTCGAAAGGACCTCGCCTTCGCCTAATATCGAATCGAGTACCTGTTGGAAGTTGGGTTGTTTGACGCGCTGGATCGCTACAAAAAAGGACTTTAACGACATTTGCATCATCGTCTGTGCTTGGATAATACGAGAGAGTTTGGACTGGGACGAATCATCATCATTGAGCGTTGCGCGAAAAAGACATCATCACCTGCGAAGGATACCGAATTAGAGGAGCAAGGAAGAAAAAGGTCAACTCGGAAGCGAAGTCAGTTCGACGAAAAGGGAAACCGATCCGGAAACGAGAAGAAGCCCAGTTGGCTTTAATATACCCGACGGAGAAACTTCATCTTTCGTCATTCATAATCAGTCGCCAACATGGGAAAACTCATTAAGAACCACTGGGCGAGACTCATTATCCTGGCCGCTGGAACTTGTATGTGTGGCACATTTCTCTTTCATCATCCGTCTCACGAACTTTTCAACTAACACATCTCACAGACCAAGTCGCAGCCGCACTCGAGGGTTTCTTCTGGCCCAAGATCTTCTGGGATTTCCTCACAAAAACCCTAGACGCCGCCGTCAAGCCGATACCGATCCTGCAAATCATCAACCTCCTCTTCGGACTCTTGCTCATCGCTTGGGAGTGGCCGCTTGGTTTCATCGCCGGATCCAGCTTTCACCGCAGTCTCGAGGCCCGCCTGGCCGTTCTCCCGCTTACCGCCCTGGCCGCCGCGCTCATCTACCAAGGGACAAACGCCGCTATTTATCAGGTGATTGGACTGGGCGTGTACTTTTGGGCATACAGCGAGGGAGAGGTTAGTTTTCTCGTGATGAGATTTTGATGATGGACGTTTTGCTAACTTGAGTGAACAGATGATCTGCGCAAAGCCTTGGACACTACCACAGCGTGGTGGCAAGTCTGGACGTGTATAATACCCATAATCGTACATATCAGCGATCCAGCAATCAGCATCCTGTGACGAATGATACGACCCTGTACAACTTGCTTATCGGACCAACACAAACACCCAGCATCACCTTTTTGGCGAAAACGACGAGATCATCACACGCGACCTCCGAAATGGCCATGGAGAAACCGGAGAGAGCGCGGGATTGACTGTCAGTCAGCGCCATGTTGAGATGTAAACACAAAAGAGGGGGAAGGCCGCGCATATACGCGCCGGATCCCGAACCAGCACATACACAAACTGATACATATCATTTGGAATTTTTCAGATGCACACAAGCAAGCGTCATCGTCCCTTTTTTTCTTCCTTACTGTCTCTTTTATATAGCATCAATTTTGCATGTCAGAGACACTTGGCATTTGGATACCACACGGCGTTTTTGGTGATTACAGACATTTTATGACTGGGGATGAAGAGAGCATGATGATACCCGCGAGAGGAGGAAGAAGAAGAAGAACACGGAGGAATGAGTGACGGAGCATATATCAAGTGGCATAAAAGGAATGGTGTGTCATACGTCTGTCTGTCTGGGTTGTACATAATCTGATGAAGGCACGAAACACATTACAATGCATCTATCTACCTACACACACGTTTCGTTTACGAATAGCCCTCAGTTTATGTGATTTACATACCCCAGTGAACAGCCACTCTACTGAACAGGAAGACAATATGGCGAGAACAACCCACGAGCCTCTAGAAGGGGCGGACGCCTCTACTTATGAACCAAATAATCAAGAATCTGTTGACTCTTCTCGGCATCGTGGCATACCCCTGACAGGGGAATCACTAGCTCACTAGCTCAGGCCCTCGGTGTTTTTGGTCAGTTTCACTAGCGCCAACCCTGCTTTATGCGAGGGCTTAATGGTGGTGATAATGCCCCTGAACCTTCACTCATCACAAAGACTTAAGAGAAACAGAGTAGTGATAAAGGTAGGTATTAAACTGGAAAGAGAATTGGGGCGGGCGGTTTGGATAAGGTAGGAAATTGAATGGCATGGCATGGTATGGTATGACGTCAACGGAGGAGAATCGTGGGGAAGTCGGCGGCAGATCTTACCTACTTGTAGGGGATCTCAAGGTGGATGGGAAGGTGGATGGGAAGGTGGATATCGGGTTGAGGCTCTTCCGTGATTCTATCTCCACACTCAGACTCCCAGAGGGACGATCACAGTCCGAGAGCTTGGAGGAGTTTGACCTATGTAACCCGAGTTGAATGGCCTATGACGAGACACGGGGGGGACTAAACCATACGCAAGAGAAGAAAGAGTGACTGAATCCAGGTCAAACTCACGGAGTCTGTAGTACGTCTAGGTCAGTTCTTGTTCGAAGAACAAACAGATCGTGGCTGCTTCATTGAAAATGAGACTCAAATCCAGCAGCGATCGCAACTCGGAGTAGTCAATCAGAGACAGATGCACCTGTTTCCCAAGACTGGTCCTCCGGCGTTTTTAACGCCTTCACTCAATCACTTCAAGTTAGTCACTAATATCGAATTTAACATCGCTAGACTACCTCTAGATTTCGCCTCATTCCCTTTTTCTGCACCGTGAGTCCGATGCTCAACAACTGGTAAACTCCCGAGGTTCACAGCCACTGATCAGATATCCATGTCCTTCCTCGTTCGTCCTGATGACTCTGTCTCTTTCAACCAATCCTTTGTTCAGATGCAGGAGAATGTTTACCAACAGGGAAAAAACGCTATTGAGTTATGGCCCAATCACTTATCTCGATACCCGGACAAGAAAAGAACAGGACTGGAATCCTCCAGACTTCACAAGGTTCGAATGGTGTAGCTTGAGATCCAACACTTCCTGATTCCATCACCGACCGATCGGGTCGAACTTTCATCCGTTAGAGAGCCGCCTCAAGCACGCTCTAAAGTCACTTAAAAGTGTCTCCCAGAGATCCAATCAACAATTCAACCGTTTGAGCCCTTCAGCTAACTCAAACACCCACCCCAATGCCCAAGCAGGACTGATCTCTTACCGCCAGGCGTCCGGGTGCCCGCCCGCCCCTAACCGGCCAAGCGGCTACCGCGACGGTGAAAAGCTTCATCTTGAGCGACACCGCTTCAGCAGCCGCTTTATCCTCAACATTGCTAACCGCCAGCAGCCAGGCATCAATCAGCCTCACCATCAATCAGCTTCAAAAAAAAAAAAAAAGAGCTTCCATCCAACTTAGCCCAACTGCTTCACCAGCTTTCACTACAACTAACTACTCGCCCTCCCCACAGAAAAGGCAAAAAAGCTCAGCCCGCAATGACGAGGCCCGGAATTTGAACCCGGGATGTCCTACGGCTTACGAAAACTGTACCACCAGTAGTACCGCGCACTGAGCAATGTTTTCTGGCTCCCGCACCATACCGCTCGGCCACGCACGAGGTGGAGGATGGGTACGGGAGTTATTAGGGAGTCTGAAACTGGGACCTTATATGCCCAGGTCCAACCAAGGTCCTAACATTCGATCTCATCTGTTGGAAGTTGTATGTACCGTGATGAAGGACGAAAGGTGGTGTAATTGATTTCTATTTTTTTCAGGCATTTCATCGGGGGGCACCAGGGTCGTCTTAGGGGGGCACCAAACCTTCTGGGAGCACCAATCGGGTTAGGGTTTAACGTGCAGATCATTTTTTACCAACCTTTAATACAATCAGACAGTAATCGTACAACAGCATTTCCGTACAAACAGTGCCAAGCCTAGTCAACCAGTAGAACCCCCATTCACCCATCTATGTACGAGCCCTATTAGACTTAGTAATTTTAAGCTTCCTTTTAACCTTTACAACCTTCTTTCAACTCCTTCTTTACAACTAGATTAGTTGTAAATACTAGAATAGGCTAGAATCACTCGTACGTACGTAAATATTCATTATATTAATTACTAAAGTTATTTATTAACTTTCCTAGGGCCTTAAAGCACTACGCGCATTATAGCGCTACTAAATGCGACCGTCGACCTCATATATATCGAGGAGGAGGAGTAGGAAGGCTTCTCTGACGATAATACTCTTGTCAATTCTCTTAATCCGCCTCCCTTAATACAACTACTTCAAGAAGAGAGCGATTCTAATTCTAATTTAAATTACGACTTCCTTACTTCTACTTACGATAGTAATTAGCTAGCCGACCCTCCTAGCGATAGCAATAGCGATAGCGAACCCGAAGACGAACTCTTTGATTATAGAGATATAATTATTAATTTACCCTCTAGTGCTATACTTCCCGCGGTTACAATTGAAGGTCTATAGCAATCCGTCAATAAGTAGGCAAAGGATTACGGCTTTGCAATCACTCGTACCCAAGGTCGCAGTACAAAGCCCAGAATCCCTATCTCTGAGTATACACGGTATTACATTGTCTATAACCGCTATGGCAAACCCTGTAAGTCTAAGGCAACTATTCGAAAGACCGCTTTACGAAAGTATAATTATTAATAGAAGGGGGTTGTAAAGAAGAATAAAGAGGACGGTTTTTAGTACTTTATACTAAATCTTAACCCAAATTACTAAGTTCACAACTATAGCCAGTCCTAGTACCTATTTACTTATCCCCAATACTGTAAGATAAAGTTAGAAATCCTTAAGAAGATCGATAAAACCTCTAAGCTTAATACTATACGAGTTCGAGAAATTACTATTATAGTACGAGAGGACTTTCCTAGATCCGTATATATACGAGCTATTACGGGCCAAGTGCACATGCTGACACCGAGAAACTACTAAAAGGTAGAACGTAATTCCACTTGCCAATAGAATACGGAAGTGCACACTATATAGCCAATGCCAACAGGTCTTACCCTGTGATACTACTTTCCTTTAAAGCGAAGTTTTATACTTCAAGATGAAGCTCCGCCGGCCCTCCAAGCTTAAGAGACACGATGTCTCAAGGGCGGAGGCGGACAATGTCCGCGAAGGATTTCGCCGTCGCAATGACGGCGGCTAATAGCACTACCTGAAAGCGCATTGCTTTCTAATGGGGGATCTGGAATTATATCGGTCTCACCGTTGCATTTGTCTTCTGAGTACCTCCTGTCTTCCCACGGCGACCGTGGTCGGAGTTGCACGCTTGAAAACCGGTCTGCGATATGCTCCTGCGAGGAATTGAACCCCTGACCTCCCTACCATTTTAGTGGAATTAACTATTACGGGCCAAGTGCACATGCTGACACCGAGAAACTACCAAAAGGTAGAACGTAATTCCACTTGCCAATGGAATACGGAAGTGCACACTATATAGCCAATGCCAACAAGTCTTACCCTGTGACACGAGCCAATATATATAACGTATGCGTACGCATTCGTCGTCGTAACTTCGATAGTTATACCCCTACTAGCGCCTTGATTAAGTCATTTAACGACAATAGTATCGAGTACATTACGAAGATGGATCTAGAAGACCCAGAACGGTTGCTGGGCTTTGTCTTTACCTTTCTAGCGTGTATGGATATAGTTCGAATGTATCATTACTATAAGGTTATAATTATTGATAATATATATAATACTAACCGGTTTTATTATCCTTTCTATTAAGTCTCTAGCGTTTCTTCTATTAGTTCTATATTTAACTACATCTTTGGTATTATTAATAACGAGAAGCAAGAGGTATTTAACTTCCTAGTAGATGCTACCAAGGAATTGAGGTTACGATACAACCTTCTTAAGCCCGCCGTCGTCGTTACGGATAAATGCAAAGAGATAAAGTAATCCCTAGCTAATATATTTTCCGATACTTAATAATAGCTCTATTTATTCTATATTACTAAGAACGTTCTATTCAACGCTAAGAAGAAGTAGAAGAAGTAAAAGGGTGACGACGACGATAATAGCGATAATTCTAAAGATAAAGAGGGTAAAGATAATTAGGAGAATCCGGTTTCTTTTAATCTAATTGACTAAGGTATTTATTTATCCGTACGAATTAGCGGCACCCTTAGCAAATCGACTACTAGCTCTAGCTCTAGTTCTAGCTCTATTACCAAGGTTACTAACAACCCTCATGGTGTTGTGGCCATGTTCAAGCTCGTAATGTATACCAATATTAAACTAGAGTTCTGGGCTGCCTAGGAGAAATTAAAAAAGTAATTTGAGGCCTAGAAAATGGTTCTTCGATATATCCAGAAGTATTGGCTCCCAATTAGGGATTAATAGGTATACTACTATATTAAGTAATATCGAAACTATAGGATTAGGGTTATATTCTTAGTTGAATATAGTAATTTGAGCATTAAGAACTACCTTCTCAATAGTAATAACGATATTTATAAATTAGTTATAGCTATTATAGAAATGGTTGCTAATTAATATTAAACTTTTATAGAAAAAATTGCTAAGTAATAGGTCAACTAGCGCAATAAGTATATCGACCGCTTATATTTAGGCAAACTACCGCTGTAGATTAGCTATATTATACTCGAGTTAATTAATTACAAATACTGCTAAGCAATAAAGTATACGCCAATAGATCAGCGCAGAGACCCGCCCTCTCTAGGACTATATACTATTGAAGAGTATAGTATTACTACTTAGTACGGATTACCTTACCGCTATATTATATTCGAGAGGCTAGCTATAAAGAAGCTATTAAAGCTTACTTACGTATACCCTCGCTGGCATTATAAGGAGCCTCTTATAAGTCAAATCTACTATTAAATCTATTACCTCTATTTATCTATATATAATTACTAACTAATTTTTGAATAGGATACTTACGATTTCTACCTTCGCCTTCGAGACCCCCGTATTGTACCTACGAAGAGAGGCCGCCCCAAAAACTCTACTAGATCTATCCCTAACAAACACACCCTTCCTATAGTAAAGTAGAAGACCCCTAAGAAGGCTACGCTAGCCTCAAAGAGCAAGAAAGTAAATAAGAAGGTTAAACCTATTAAGTAAAATAACCGCAACAACCTTCCTCGTCTACAGCCGAGCATACGCCGTTATAAATCTCATTAGGAAAGTAATAATATTAACGAGTTAGTTCCTAACTCTACGAAAAGGTCTATAAAATGTAAATCTATATAACGGCCGGTTAATTTTGATAGTTTAGATTATAGTAATAAGTCGGATATAGTATTTACAAGCGAGCTAGAGCTAGATTTAAATTTAGACCTTCTAGTAATCCCGCTTTTAGATTTCCTCCTACTTCTAGAGCTCCCGCTTCTAGAGCTCTCTCCAAGGCAAAAGGTTTCTCTAGAGCCCTCTCTAGAACTAGAACTCTAATTAGAATTTATTCTAGAGCCTTCTCTAAACCCCTTTAAAGAGGATTTCCCTTTAGTACTAATACTAGAGCCCTACTAGTCGTCTCTAGAGTAATAGTAGTCGTTAGACGAATTAGTACTTAATTCTATTTAAGTAGTTGCACTAGAGCTCTCGTCTCTAAAGCTATCCAATTAAGTAGTTGCAATAGAGTCCAATTCTCCTATTAAGTAGGCAATTACACGTAAGAGAAGTAGGGCAACGAGCTCTCAAGTAGGTTTACCTACTCCTAAGGTTATACGAAGTAGCTGTGTGAGCAGGCCTAATTAGAAGGCTATAGAGGCGAGCCAATAGTAAATACTATACTAAGGATTACGAGATTACCTTACCTTGTTCGTCTGTAGCTAGTACTATAGTCTTTCGTAGTGTAAATGAATGCTATAGGTGTTATAGGGTTAGCCTACCTATAACCTGCCTAGCGCTGAGTACTACTATTACAATGTGCTAGAGTACTTCGGCATAGTTCAAAGCTATACCGTCCGGTTACGTACGTAAATACGTAACCTCGGGCTAGCTCCAAGGCTCTTGCCTATATAGCCAGCCCTCTACGCACACCTCCTTTCCCCTCCTCCGTACAATAATATATATCTTACCCTACCCCTAATTATACTTCTACCCTATAATAATTTATTATACCTCTTTAACGCTACGCGCGCAAATAGGACTTTAAAACTCGGCCTATTATCGAAGTACGAGTACAAGTTTTATCCTTCTTTTAATTGAACGAAAATCTACGTCTTTACAAATACCGTAAGGAAACTTTAATCCGCCTATTTAAAAACGGGGTCCGTTTGTAATATTCGTAATTCCTATCGATTAATTTAATAGGTAATATCGAATTCCTAAAGGTATTAATATTTAATACTACCCTTATAAATAATTTTATCGTAATTACCGCCGTCGGCTCCCTTTAAATTACCGACCCGTATAATGCCGATTTCTATAAAATCTTCTAAACGGCTCTCGCTACCTTTAACGGCCTTCCCGCTTCTATATAGGAGGAATAATATACTACTAATTTCTCTACTAATATTATTTTCTATAATATTTCTCTTTCTCTCGGCCGCTTATTTAACGTCGACTCCGTCGTTGCCCTCGCCCAACTTTAATTTACCTAAGAGGAATTCTAATCTCTCTACGAAGCGTATACCTAATTTAAGGCTAAAAATATTCGCCTTTTAAATAATAGCGTTCTCCTTAAAAAAAAATATTCCGTCCTTAAGAAAATTTATACTAATACTAATTAATACGCTAATAAATTCGGATTAAATAATAAAGCCTTCTAATAAACCTTCAATTCTATTATTAAGACTATTAAATCCTTATAAAAGAAGTTTAAGCGTATTAATTCCGTAATTTCTATTCTTAAAGACGTTATAATATCCGCCTTTATTATTAATAGTTTTACGGATTATTTTTCTTATATTTATATTAAACCTTTTAGCAATAAGGGTGAAAACCCTTTGAAGAAGGCTAAGAAATATTGTATTTAATATATAAAAATTACTTTTATTTAATTAAATAACCCTTCGTTTTTTTTTAATAAGCGTAAAAAATTCTTGTTTATTATTAAATCCCTCGAAGGCGCCCCCTTCTCCGCCTACGAGACGGCTTTATTCTATATCGTCGACTTCGATTTAAATAAGGAGAAATAAAAATAGAAGATTGCCAACGCCTTTATTAAAAAGGAATTTAATATTAAATATAATAATAATAACTTAATTACCTTCGCCCGCTACGAATTAGACGACTTCGCTATAAGTAAAAATATATATTAATCCGACTTTAAAAATTAATAGACTTAGATTATTAATTACTACAATTTCGATAATACTATAAAAATCTACTTCCTTAAAAATAAAATTAATAATAAAATTCGCGCCGTTCTTACTATATAAATTCCCTAACCCTCGGGCTCGGATTATTTTAAATAGCTTACCTTAGTCTATACCTTCGCTTAATAATTTAAAAATAACGTTTACTATTTTAAGATTAATAATCCCTTCTACAAATTTTATAGCCCTACTTTTAACGCGGCTTCTTCTTCTACAACTACTTACATTACAATTAACTATAACGGCAATACTATAAATTTCAATAAACTATCCACTACTAATATTACAATCCGTATTATAATCTTTTAAAACGTTTTTAATTTCCGTATAAAATTTAGCGCTTATACCCGTTATAAGCGCTCTAGCTATTACTCTTCCGCTTACTATAGTAAAATAAATTTCCGTAAGGAGTTTCCTCCTTCTACCCGTAGTAATAACCGTAGTTATAGTAGAAGAGGCAAGGGCGGCTCCTATAGCGGCTATAATTAGTAATCCGGCTAGTCCAAATATAATTAGTAGTTTAAATACAGTTAATAATCCGGATATAATTAATAATCTCACTAAATTAATACTATAATCCCTAATAGTACTTTATTAATTCCCTAATATTAATAAGGCTTTATTAACCCCTTTTTAGGCAATAAATAAGGAATTATTAATTAGGGAAATATATAACCTCTTCGTTAAATTGTATTTAGAAGCCGGAGCCTATAGGAAAAAAAGAAGACGCCCCTATATTGTTTAATATTATAAAAATAAATAAATCTTCTATAAATAGCCGTTATAAATAATTAAATATTTTAAACCTCTTTATTTACTTTTCTAACGGATTATATAAATTGTACTACTCCGCTCTTATTAATAGTAGTTATACCGCTCTTAATTTTATTAATTATTCTTTTATCTACTACTACTACTTATTAATTTACTATTTTACTACCCCTAAAATTTTTTACTTCGCTAATAGGGGGGAAGTAAAAGGCGGTAATATTACCTACTTCTCCCAATTTACTATATAAATAAAACTATACTACGAAATTATCGATCTCTTTATTTATAACTTTACCCCTAATAACCCAATTATTTTCGGCTACCTTTAATTTACTTATTACTCGCTAACGATTTTATAGCCCTTTAATACCCTCTCCTTTACTTCCGCTTATAAAGTCTATAATTACTTATTAGCCGGTTTGTATTAAAATCTACGCCGCGCCCTATTTTTGTAGATAGCCTCCTAACCCTTTAATTTAAAAGTAATAAAAATTAATATAATAATATACTATACTCCTACAATCGAAAATACTGAAGACGAAGGCAATTTTTACCTTTTTTCGCCAATTAAAATTATTACCCAAACCTTCTTAACCGAAGAGGTTATTCGAGCCGTCCTAATTATAAAGCCCGCTCCTCTAATTTTAAATATAGACCCTTCCCCGATTTTAATTATAAACCCCAACCCGGCCTTAATAGTATTATATTACGCTTCTTTAACCTCCCTAATCTAATAGGCCTTTCGCCGCCACTTTAAATAAATTACTAACCGGTTTAGCCCTAGGTTTATCGGTCGTACTTTTGTAGGCCTAGACTAAGCGCTTATATTTTCAATAGCCTCCTTCGTTCCCCTCTACCTTCCCTCCTTTCCCTATAGCCCTATCGACCCCAAAAATATTAAAGAATTCTTAGCGCCTAATTTTTTCGAATTCGCTAACCGTTTTAAATTTTAAATTATCCGAACGACCCGGGCTAATATAGAAGAAAATATTAAATATATATGCAACGAGGAATAAACGGAGGATAGTCTTAATAAATTAAAGCCTTCTACTCTTAATAACGAATTAATAATTTAAATTATTAAATAAATCTTCTTCGGTTATAGCTAATAATATAAGAAGTTCTTCGGTTCTAATTTCTATTTATAAATCGACGCCTTCGCGGGCTAGGGTATAGAAGTAGCCCTCTATATTATTTAAATTTTAAATTCTATTCCCTTTAATAATACGAATAGGGATTTTACTAAATACGAAGGGGTTATTAATAAATATTTTATAATTAATAATATCGCCCTTAATAAAATTATTTTTGAGAATACTAATACTTTTTATAAAAAAGCGGACAAGCCCTATAAAATCGACGACTAAATCCGGACTAAACTCCTTAATTAATATTAGTACTATATGAATACTTTCTATTAAATTACGGCTAAAATACTCCCCCCTAACTGTATTTATAATTTTAAAATCGAATTTAAACCCGGAAAAGAAGTACCCGCAATACGCGGTTATATTTTTAACCCGGACGAACTTAATATTATTAAACGATAGATTAATAATAATTTTTAAAAGAAATTTATTCGGCCTTCTTAATCCTAAGCCTCCTCCCTAGTTCTCCTCGTTAAAAAACTGGGAGGCGGAATCCGTATTTATATCGATTACTGCAATATTAATAATATTATATTTAAATTTCGCTACCCCCTTCCCTTAATTAAGAAGATATTCAACGCTATTTACTATACTAAAATTTTTACTAAATTCAATATTATTATTACTTTTAACCGTATTCGCGTAAAGGAAGGCTATAAGTAATTTACTACCTTTATTACCCGCTTTAATCTCTTTAAAAGTTTTATCGTCCCCTTCGGCCTCTAAAGCGCCCCTAGTACTTTCTAGAACTATATTAATAATATCCTTTATAATATATTTAATATTTATATTACTACTTATTTTAATAACGTTTTTATTTATTCGAATAACGAATAGGACTACGAATATTATATTAATAATATTCTTAAATAATTAGTAAAAGCGGGCTTTAATATAAATATTAATAAATATAAATTCTATACTAAGTATATTAAATATTTAGGGCTTATTATTACGCTGGGCGGTATTGAAATAGACCTAGAGAAGGTTAAAGCCGTTATTAAATAGTAAATTCCGGAATTTAAGAAATCCCTCTAATTTTTCTTCGGCTTTATAAACTTTTACCGATGGTTTATATACTCTTTCTCTTTAATTGTAGCCCCCTTCTATAAATTAATTACGAAAGACGTATTGTAGATCTAAACCGATTACTATTAAGCTGTATTCGACTCCTTTAAATAGGCTTTTATTAATAGCCTTATCTTTAAAATTTATAATTAGATTAAGAAAATTATAGTAGAAATAAATACCTTAAATTAGGCCGTAGGCGGCATATTCTCCTAATATAACGATAAAAGTGTCCTATACCCTATCGCTTACTTTTCGGCTAAATATAACGTATAAGAGTATAATTATAATATTTATAATAAAGAACTCTTCGCTATTATTAAAGCCTTCGAGGAATAACGCTCCGAATTCGAAGGCGCCTAAATTCCTTTTAATATTTTTAACGACTATAAAAATCTCGTTACTTTTACAACGAATAAATAATTTACCCAACAATATATATACTAGTCCTAATTCCTTTTACAATTCAATTTCTTAATTTACTATACCCTTAACCCTTAAAACCTTCGCCTAAACACTTTTAATCGCAAACCTAACGACCGCCCCGCAAACGCGGAAGACGACCGCCTCGCCGCCCGCTAGAAATAATTCTTCAACCTTTCCTAATTCGAAGAAAATTACTTTAAAATTAATAATCCTATAGCCGCCTTTAACTTTTATTTCCTCGGCCTTAAAAACTTTAATAACTAATTAACCAATAACTTTATCCGTATTAATTATAAAACCTTCTTATTTCTATAAAAATTTACGGCTTATTTATCGGATAAGTCCCTTCGCCGTTAGCCGTTATCGATTTATAAAATCTTTAGCCGCGCCTTTTCTAAATATTACGTCCTCCCTAATAAAATAGCGAAATAGTATAATCGCGTTATTATCGACCTTGAAAATAAAGAACTTTAATTCTAATTAATTAATCGGTAATATAATTCGCCTAATATAGAATACCCGGGTAGAAATATTACGTACGACTTATTCGCTCGCGAATTCTTCTAGGAAAGTATATACTATAATATTTATCTCTTCTATAAAGGATACCTCCTATACGCGAAGACAAAATTTCTTAAACGCGGCTTTATAAATTTCTTTAAACCTACTACTATTTCCCTAGCCCTATAGAAGGATATTTCAATCGATTATATTACCCCGCTACCGCTTAGCGAATACTTCGGGCAAACCTTTTATTATATCGCCGTCGTTATAAATTAACTAATAAAAATATAGTATTATATCCCTTATATTACCTTCGAAGTAGAGGAGTTCGCCGATTGTTTTATCGATTATATTTATTCTTTATATAGTTTACCTAATACTATTATATCTAATAGAAATTCCTAATTTATTTCCTGTTTCTAAATTACCCTTTATAACCGCTTTTTTATTATATGTAAATTCAATTCCGCTTTCTACCCTTAAACTAACGCTTAGACTGAATATATTAATACGGATATAGAATAATTCCTACGCTTCTATATTAATTAAATATAAACGGATTAAGTAAAATAATTACTATTCGTAAAATTCTCGGGTAATAATATTATTTCTTCTTCTACTAACGTCTTTTTATTCTTCGCTAATTATAACTACTACCCTTATATAAATATTAAATTTCGTTCCCCGCCGCCCCCTAACTTCTCCTTTATTTAATTAAAGGAATACTATAAAGCTATTAAATTCGCCGATTATTTCTAGAAAATCTAAGACTTTATTTCCTAATAAACCCGCTATATTTAAGAACAATACGAGGCTAATATTAATAAATATTACGTAAATTTAAATAAATATTAAATAAATAACTTAATCCTTTTCGACGTTACTAATTTCGTAAATAACTACCCTTATTAAAAGTTTTCCCCCCGCTAAGAAGGCCCTTTCCGTATTATTAAAGCTAATTCTTATTAAATTTACTTCAATTTCCCAGCTAATATAAAGTATTCGCTAATATTTTATATTTCTATAGTCTAATATTAAATCGGCCGAAGCCTCTTTAGTTAAAACGTCTCTTTAGACGTTATTGTAAACGATAACTACGTTATAATACGTATAGACGACGGTATAAACGTCGTCGAATAGGAATTTGAATGCCTAATCGATTATACCTAGTTCGGCAAGAATTATTATTAATATTACTAAATTAAATAGAAGGGGGATTACCCCTTTATATAAAAACCTAAGAATAATATTATTAATTACAAGGAAAGGGTTTTAGAATTCTATTACAACTACTCCTAAGCCCCTATACTATTAGAAGTCCGCTTTTAGCCTAATTACCGGCTATAAATAGACCCTACCGAACTAGAAACGGATTCAAATTCGGATTCGGATAATCTCGACCCCCTATAGCGCTATCCCGCCCCTAAGCTACACCGCCGCCCCGTCCCTAAGCCTCCCCAACGCTGCTTATCCTATTTATAGTAACCGCCCGAGACCGCTACCGCCGCTACCCTATCCTAGCGCGAAGGAGAGGGCCTTACGAACGCAATAATATAAATTTTAAAGAAGTTATTAGATGTTTGGAAAAAGGGGAATAATATATAATTAGATTTTTCTTCGCTAAATAAACGGAAGGGGGGGATAGTATTATAAGGTTAGCCTACTTATAACCTACTTAACGCTAAGTATTACTATTATAATATATTAGAATGCCTCGGTATAACTCAAAGCTATGCCGTCCGGTCACGTACGTAAATACGTAACCTCGGGCTAGCTCCAGGGCTCTCGCCTATATAGCCAGCCCTCTGCGCACACCTCCTTTCCCCTCCTCCGCACAACAACACATATCTTACCCTACCCCTAACTATGCCTCTGCCCCGTGATAATAGGACTATCCTATATATAAAATATTATATGCCATAGAAATCTCTATACAAAACTATGTCGTTGAACATCGCTGTCTTTTTTTATGCCTATGTAACACTCTGGAATTTACTGTGTAAATGATATTTTACTTCAAAATAACGTGCTAAGATTGGTAATAATGGTGCTCCCAGAAGGTTTGGTGCCCCCCTAAGACGACCCTGGTGCCCCCCGATGAAATGCCTTTTTTCACTCCTCACATTAATCACCAGCTGAGCTATTTCCCCCAGCCCTTCTCGAGTTGCCCACACCCCCTAGACCACATCCTCTCCCCAGGTTTGTGTCTATCCACCTCCGGCCCGGGTCACTGACCTCCATCCTTTAGAAGCCGAAATGGCCTCAAGCGCCCATAACGCCCGTAGCGCGCGCGGTCGGCCGCCTTCATGCCCCAGGTAGCGCTACCTAGTCAACCCGACAGCATTGTGCGCCGGGTGGTGCCAGTCTCGGAGACCACACCATCGCTTTGGCTCGTGAAGTGAGTTGAGGTTTTGTTCGAGTATGCTCGGACAATGGTGACTTATCAAAAATATGTGTGCAGTCGTGAGTCCGAGACAAGGAGTCCTCACGTGGCGTTTCCTGGCGTCCTTCTACATCTAACGTTGCTTGTTCCCATAAGCGCCGGCCATCTGGCGCGGGTATCGAAGTAGCCGCGCTTGACGAATGATGAATCGCTTCCTGCCGCGGTGGTCTAGTCTAGGCCTCGAGAATTGGCCGAACGGCCCTTCGCCAACTTTGGAACCAAGAGAGATATTTATAGTCCAAAAGTGAGCACTAGTAGGAACTAGGTACTGAAAGAGGGAAGTCGATATATAAACTCCAACAAGAGTGTTCGCATCCGTCCTCCGTGTTCGCATCCGATGGTCAACTGTGTGTGGTTTGTGGCATGAATGTCGAGCGAGGTTTTGAAACTGTCTGTCGCTCTTGTCAGCTGTGCCGCAGCTATACGGGAAGGTACATCACAAAACCGACTTTCTAACTTGGTGGGTTGAATCATTACATTTTAACGGCCCCAATTGCCAATTGGCCCTGATGATAGTTATCATCCTTCGTTTTTCTTCCCGACTCTCGTCTTCAAACCTCAAATCCAATTCCGTGCGCGCCAGTGCTCAACATCACAGTCACCACGCATACACCCTTCACACATCGCATGGAAGCTTTCAAATATTTGTTCTTCAGAATCAAGCAGTCATCATTAATATGGTATCGTCATAAGCGCTGCTGCTCTAATTCATTCCCATCATCCACTCCACTACTCCACCAACTCGACTCCAAATCCCAAGCCCACAAAGCTCAAGCCCAAGCCCAGCCCGTTTCTCAAAAACGCCGGCTCACTTAGTTAATGCTTTCCGCTCAAGAACGTCGTGTCGTGTCGTGTCGTGTCGTGTCATTGTTTACGAGTGTTGGCCCCCTAATATGCATGCGGTAGAGGTAGGTGGTGTTCAACGCCCTATATACTCGCCAGCGTTGGAGTCATTCTTCCTTCCTTGGCGCTCGGGAAACTGTTTTTTTTTTTTGCGTTAGCACATGTCCTTACCAAAGCGAGGTGAAGGATCGAAGACAAAAAAAAAAAAAAACATACCGCCATCTCCTGCAAAACTCCCTTCTCCAAAACCTGCTTGATGGCATCCTCTGGGGTTTTGGTGCCGAACTCGTTCTCGAGCATCGCCTTGGACGCGGCCGCGTAGATGCCCTGGCTGCCTTGCTTGTGGGTGGTGAAGACCTCGAAGACGGAAACGACCTGGGCCAGGGGGGTCGACTTGTCGCTGACCCACTTGTTGTAGTCGTCCTTGCTGTCGACGAAGACGAGGAAGTCCTCGTCGTTGCCCTTGTAGTGGACCTTGAGCTCGTGGGTACCGCCGCGCATTTTGGATGGATTTTTGTGTTGGGAGTTGGTTTGTGTGTTGTTGTTGTTTTGGTTCGTGGGGGTTGTTCAAGTTCTGGAGGAGGCGCGAGAGGTTAGCTGGTTGTTGTTCTGTCGCAGTGCTGGTAGGATCGATGCGATCGTGATCTTTTATGCCCGCTGTTCCTCATGTAGGAGGCAGAGGGGGAGTGAATGGGCGTCGTCTGACAAACAGGTGATTCCGTCCTCAGCTCCAACCGGAGGAGGTGAATGGAAGTTCCCAATCGCAGCTCGTTTACCACCCACCCGCCTCACACGAGGACCTGGGACTAGGAAGAGAGCATCTCAATTGATGCGCTACAAGCACAATGCTGTAAACTCACCTTAATGACTTGATCAAATCGTCGTAGTCGTCGTTAAAAAAGTTCGTTTCGTGATAGTTCGTCGTCGTTGGAAAATTGGTATAATGAAAGAGAAGAGAGGGGAAGTTATTGTCCGTTTCTGCCTCGCACCTACCATCTTATAAAGACGACAGAATTACAAGACGAAAGGTTGGCCGAGCCCAGCAACCGAACAAACAGACAACAACTACGTCATAGGTGACGCTTCGGAATTGGATTTAATTGGTGGGTCCCTTTGACTTTTTCTCCACTGTTGCGGCAGGCACGGTTTTAGCAGGGAAATGGTGGGGCGGGAAGAACCCCGCAGATCCATTTTCAGCGGGTTCTGAGAGCTAGCGCTGCCGCCCTGTGGATCTTCAGCGCTGTCACCAAGCCCCCTCCAAGCTTTGTTGACCATGGCAGTTCCTCAAGATGAAATCATTTTCCCCTTACCCTTCCTGCCCTTCAAGAAACACCTGGAATAGAAGAGGGTCTTGCGCGTATTCTTTGTAAACAATTCAAGGTTTCAGTTCGCGACTTCGATCCACTACAATGGAGCTCTCAGTTGAGAATTGTGGCCGGTACCTTGCAGCCGAGCTTTCGTGACCTCAATTACGTCATTGTCAGTCGGAACAACGGCACGTCAGTCGCGACTTCCATTCTGCCATTCACGACAACTGCCATGAATGTTTGCTGACCGATGCGGGCGAGCGGTGAACCGGCTTTGGTTGCCTGCCGTGATCTTCACTCAATATCTCTTGGCTTTCGGATTGAATCTGAATCCGTTCATTCCGAACCATTCTGGTTCATCGTGAAACACCATCACTTTGATGAAAATATCGGGCCACCTCGGTGGTGTTTCGTACCGTAGAGAAAGCGCACCACGTATGTCCATTTGGTCTTGAGCATCACTTCAATTCATTGTGAGCCATTATCACTCTGAGCTATTATGAGAATATCAGGCCATCTCAATCCCCGACTTCCCTTGACACCTACACCTACGAATCCTAGCGATATACCTCCAGCGAGCGAGTGACTACCATTAACATTCGGGTATCTGATAACTTTTTGAGATAAACAATCTGCCCATCCGTTCCGACACCACCCTTGAGCATATAACCTCATCAAGGAGGTGGTATTCAACACCCGTTTGTTTGCTCGTTGTAAGCCCGTGAAACCATAAAGCCATAATCATGAGAAAGAAAACAAGCGGGTATTATAAAATGCTTTTATCCGACCACCTTCCCAACCCAAAAATGCACTCTCTCTTACCCCGGCCTTTCCCATCCATCATCAAGTTTTGCCTGTCCCAATAAACATTATTTTACCTCCTTTGCTCAACGAAACAGATTCCTCAAGCTTTGCACCACAACCTCCCTATGCACATTAACCTTCGCCCACTTGTTCCCCGCCGTGGACGACGTTGACGTCTTGGACCTCTTCCTCAACCTCCTCGGCGTCGACGCCTTGTACTCAGAGTCACCGGATGAAGTACTATTCCCGCTACCTCTAACACTAGCCGAGTCAGCAGCCGAGCCATTGTTTTCTTTTCCTCTCCTGACAGACATCTCCCTGGTCGACTGCTTGCTGAGATTCGACTGCTGGATACTCGGCGCTCTTGAGCTGTTTCCCGACGAATGTTGCAGGATACCCGACAAATTTTGATGAACCATCCTTGTTCCTTCAGTTTCGCTCTCTGACCGAACGCGCACTCGGTCCAACCGGCGTACCACACTGAGCATCTCTTTGCCCACCGAGTCGGATGCGCTGCGAAGCATGGGACTCCGTCTCTCGATCTTATCGGGTATCACGGAAAGTAGAGAACGGCTGGTTTCCTCGGACTTGTAACAGACTCTGCTCAAGGCCTTGGGGCTTGTGGTGCCCTTGGAGGGAGTGGAGCCGACAAGAGTCTCGTCCTCTGTGCCGTTACTACCACTTCCTCCCTTGCGTGGGAGACTGGTCAAACTGGCCGAGCGTTTGGTGAAGCTGCTCGTAATGCTCACCACACTGAGCTTTCGCATCATGGATGACGCGGATGCTCGGACTAGCTGCTCACTTCGGGATCGGGCCGTTATCCCGGGGAAGGGCAGAATGTCCCGGGTCCAGACATCTGACAGCAGAGCCTCGAGTCGAGCCCGCTCTTCACGGGATGGCGCAAGGACTGGCAGCCGGGTATTGGTGTTCAGGAGGGACTGAGATCGACTGATTGAGGAGCTTGTCCCCGAAGCGGGTGCATCCTTGATAACACTTGTATTCTTGAGGATCACTTGGCATAACGGTGACTTGGGCCCTACCGTGGTCGCTCTATGTATTGATATCTTTCTGGCAATGGTTCCTGGTATCAATCTGTGGTTAGCTTCACTCGATTCTTAGACCAATTGGTCAGTGACCACATACCTGGCTTTCTAAAAACAGCTCCCAGAGTCTTGATATTCAGAGAAAGCGAGCTAAAAGTTGCCGGTTGCATCTGATCTTGGCCCTCAGTAGTCTGCTGGTTGCCGAGGCGTGTACGCCATTCCATCTCCTCCTTCGGTGTGCATGCTGTCAAGATGATCTCGTACAACTGATGGTCGCAGAGGAACACAAGCTTCCAGGAATATGGCGCGGTGTGACATTGAAGGCCTATAGACACGTCAGCACGAGGTTCACACGGATGGAGACATCTGACAGTATCCATCTCATACCTCGACCGTTGTCCACTTCTTCCAACTTGACGTTGCTCAGAGCAATGCAAGCTTGGATCGCGTATATCTGATCAGTCCTACTAGCTGTGGCTAAACAGAACCATTCTTTGTACAGTAGAGCAACCATGTACTGTCCGTTGACACCTTCTTTGGTCTGCCAACAGGCATGTAGAGCTCCGCACAATTGAATATGGCCGAATGATCGAATGCGATTCTTTGAAGCTGCATCCAGTTGCTGGTTAGGGAACACCAGGCGATCTTGCAGAATCCATGTTTTCTCAAGAGTCGATTTGATCTTGGAATCATCCGTAGCCTTGTTGATTTCTGCGGTGGCCTCACGCAGCCGGATAAGCGTGTTCTCGATCTCCATATGAGAATAGGGGCAGTCTGCCTCAGGGGTGTGTTTTAGCAACTCGGCAAAGAGCAATGGGTATTTGCAAACCCGTTGGATCGGCTTGACCTTGTTAGTGTATACCAACGAGTGTTACCCCTGGGATGCTTGACTCACCTTCATAAGCAAATCTCCAATAGTTAGGCTCCTTCTCTCTTTGTCATCGTGGCTGTTAGCCGAGCCCAGAGAGGAAGCCAGAATCTCAATGCCCTTTTGGTATGATTGCCAAGCAGGCATTGTCCTGTGAGCAGAAGCAACATCTTTGATCATCAGCTCGTACTTGGCGCCATACTCTTCGTAGATGAAGAATCGGTTCATCTTCTTGGTGAATATCTTGGCAACTTCAGCAGCAACCTGGGGATCGGCAAGCATGCCGGGAACTTCGCGAAGCCATGAGATGCCGTCCTTGTCTTCTGGTACTGCATCCAGACTTCTCCATCGCTGATGACCACGAAATCCAGAGCCGGCTGAAGGTATTTGCAGAGGAAAGTTGAGCTGTGTATACTCGGAATGAGGAATAGCTCTATGAAGGTCGCCTAACATCTCCTCATGTAGCTCGACAATGTCATTGAGGTTTCGATTAATGGAAGAGCGAAGGCTGGCTGGCAAAGTAGGGAGGGAAGCAAGAATGGTAACGTAAACCTAGGGAGGGAGTAACCAGTCAGAGACAATGGACGACGACAGGATGAAGATGCGACATACATTCATCAGGAAGCGCACATCTCCAATGTAACTCTCTTCCGTATTGACAAGTTCCTCCAAAACCCGACGTCTCTGCAATGACCTCCCTATAGCCGCAGGATCCACCATCAGCTGTCGCTCCGGACAATAACTATCTTCGGAAAGCCGTGCACCGGAGAGAGAAGCTCTGCTGCTGCGTTCTGTCCTCGACTGGCCACGGGATGATCGAACAGTGTTTCTCCGGGAGCGCGTCAGAATAGTGCTGGCACTAGTCAGAGATATACTGGCGCTCTTGACGGCCGTCACGAAACCGAAAGAGGATGTTGAAGATGATTGTCGGTGGTGGCCGGGCCCCCAGGCTGTCGAGCCCGCACCATCGAGGTTGAAGTAGTAAGACGTGGAAGCATGCTCGTTACCCATGGCTTCCTGACGGCGAACTGCTCGTTTGTGCAGAGTCTTGATCCACTTTTGAAACGGGTTGTTCGGTTTCGAGGGTTTACTGGCTGGGGGCTCGCATGGTGTTGCTGTTGGTTCCCGGTAGATATAGTTGCTACTTTCCAGGGCTTGATGATGTGCAACGGCATCTTGAAAGTCGTGTATCGTATCCAAAGTGTTCCACCCATTGGGCCCGCCCACATCTACCACAGCCACCGTAGGACTGGAGTTGAGGTCTTCAGTAACTGTAGCATCCTCCAGGACATGGTCGAGTGGTTGTGCCTCGTCTGATGTTAACAGCAACGGCAGCGGGTTCCCATTGGGGTCGAAGGGGGTATGAATGGCGCTTATCGGTAGAGTAGAAGGAGATGGCGGTAAAGGCTTGGTGACGGGATCGACATGGGTATCGACATTGGGTCCATGAACTGCCATTATGGGTTGGGTCCAGTGGTCGAGAGGATGTTCCAAGAAAAGAAAAAAGGAGGAACAGGTAGAAGGGAGCCAGAGCCAGACCAGAGGAGGCTCAAAGGGAAACTCGAAACTCCAAACTTGAAACCTTTGTTGAAGCTCAGATGACCACCGTGATGGAGACTCGAGTCCAAGTGCTCCTGCAGCAACAGCAGCACCACAGATAGTATCTCGGATCCCTGGGCTCCAGTCCTCTCCTAGTCGAGTGTTCCAGATGATGCACTGGCCCTTATCAAAACATGGTAATTTAAGAGGAGCAAAGCAGCGGTAAGACCCAGTGACGATGAAAAGATAATGCACAATGCGTGGTAGAGGGTAGTTGACCGAGAAACCAAGAAACCAAAAAAGTTTGGAGAAGCGAAACACCGAACCGTTTTCCTTTCCACGACTGATGAAGCACCAACCGGAACATTGCGAGGGGGGGAGAAGAGATGTCTTTCTTTCTGAGAGGGGTCGGGGACAAAAACAATGGGGCAGAAATTTCTTCGGCTTGAAGATGGTGCAAGATTGTTCGTTATCGCCAGATGCCGTGGGCGATACGAGAGGGTGATTGGGAAGGAGCTTTCTCTCACCACCCACTTGTTTAGTCCACTCCGAGTCCAGTCCAGGACAGCCTGGGAAGGAGTGAGTCCTTGTCGCTTTCCTCGCCGGCTTGCTGTTGCTCGCTTTGCTATTGATGGCCGAGACCTGCCTGCCTTGGGACAGGACAAGAGTGGAAGTAGTAACACGAACAACACTCCGACTTGCACCCGTCGACGAAGAGTCACTGCAGCACAGGACGGGAAGAAGAGGCCGGGTTCAACTCAAACCTTGCCTGGAAAGGTCTGTCTTAAGGACAGGACAAGGTAAGGGTAGATAGGTAGCCACTGTACTAGCGAGGGTCGTCGGCGAGGCGGGATGCGGACAGCCACTCTTGGATATCTAGCGCAAGGCACGTCATCGATGATATCCTGACCATCAATGCCTGCCTTTCGAATCCATTGGCATCCATTGGCATCCATTGGCATCCGAGCACGCCGAGAAAGTCAGCCATGTTTCTTGGTACGTCTTGGTCTCCAGCTGAATAGGCAGTGGAAGGGAGGACTCAGCGGACTCGGCCAGATGTGTCCTCGATCAAAGCGGAAGGCTGGCTGCGAGAATCGGACGTGAAACCGCAACACTGCCGACACGTGGCTCAAGTCAGCCTATGGATTTGTTCGTCTCTTCAAGTTGGCTTGGACCACTGGGTACTCGTGTACTGTGCCCTCCAGCTCTGGTCGCTGCAGTGCTGGAAAGTCCAGAGGGTCCATCATACAGACACGACTAGCTGCCTGACCAATCACTACCTATCGTGACTTGACCATTGGAGTTTTCGGATAAACAATGAAAACTACCCAAATGCCTGTCTTTGTGGGTCAGGTAATATCTCAAAAAGAACCTCAGCTGGGACCAGGGACGGTGAGGCACATCTCGAGTTGCAGCACTGCAGCAGGAGCGGTGGGACGTCGATCATGGACGGGAAGGATGTTGAAAGAGGTTGCGAAAAAGTAAAAAAAGTTCGCTTCATGCCGTGTTCCATTCCTCGGACCTTGTTGCCCTTGCACCCTTGACCGCTGCTCTCAAAGGGAAGGTGTGCTTGAGGTACAAGTAAGGGGAGCTCTTTTGTTAACGAGGAGGCAACCGCTCCATTTCTTCCCGTCCACTTCTGCGCCTAAGCCCTGTGGCCCTTGTGGTTGCTTTTAGCGCAGGCCATCCCTGCGACAGGCGGGAAGGCGCCAGGCATTCCAGGGAGTCCCGGCCAACATCGTCCGAACGGGTCGACCAGGTGAAAGCTGCCGTCCCATTGGTCAGATGACCCAAAATGGAGGGGCCAGAGAACGAAATGCTACCCCGCGTCCCCGCGCCGCCGCTCACCTCATTCTCGGCCCACCCGACCACCACACAGGCGGCCGGCGAAGAGTGGGATACGGCCGGCAAGCAGACCGGGGCAGCAAAGCTCACTGAAGCTCAAGCTCACGCAGCAGGGGCATCCATCCGGCCAGGCCACCGCAACGCGTCATTCGCTGGAGACTAATTCACACAGGTACATACTCCCATGTCGGGGATCGAGAGTTATCATCATGACTTCACAACTGAAACTTACCCTTTATAGGATTTCACATTACCTTTCACCATGAACAATCTCGGTCTCCATGCGCCTACTGTCCCGTCGGGACCGACATCTGCCCCTGTTGCCAACGGCAATGCCGCCCATCTATCTTTTGCAGAGCTCCAGCGCAAGAAGGATGCTATCGAGGGGGAGCTCAAGGCCCTCAGTGGAGTGCTTGATTCGGTTGGTCCAGCCCATATCTAACCTTCATCAAGACAGTTGACTGATAATGTGATCCAGCACGGCGTTGACATGAACACAAACCTCCTTACTCCCGACGGCTTTCCCAGATCTGATATCGATGTTGCGCAAATCCGAACAACAAGGTCGCGCATCATCCATCTTCGCAACGACTACAAGGAGTTGATGTCCTTGATCGAGAAGCGCCTGCATGAACACTTCGCTAGCATCCAGGACGACGAAGAGCCAGCAGCTGTTCCCGTTGATCGGTCCGCGCCGCTGCCAGATTCAGTGCCTGAGGTTCTGGAGCAGCCATTCGCCAAGGTCAACAGTGTCGTTGACAACAGTCCGGCGGCCACAGCAGGCCTAAAGGCTGGCGATCTGATCCGCAGCTTTGGTTATGTCAACCTCTCCAACCATGACAACTTGAGGAAGGTTGCAGAGTGTGTTCAGGGTAATGAAGGGGTAAGTCATCTCAGGCTCTGTCAGCCCCCAGTAACTGCCAGTCTGGAGAAAGCTGAGCTAACCGGGTATACTTGCTAGCAAAATATTCTCGTCAAGGTCTCTCGGAGCACCGCAGGTACACGAACCCAAGAGCTTCGACTAACGTTGACTCCTCGCCGCGACTGGGGCGGTAGAGGTATGCTTGGATGCCATATCTTGCCACTATGAAAAGGCAACGGAGGCTAGATGATTGCCTGGAGCTAGGCAGAGGAAGATTGTGATACGAGAGTAGCGTCATTGGGCATCGAATTCGCCCAAATGTGTTAGGGAAGAATCAGGATGCACCACTGCCGCCTGAAAATGAGGCCTCTTTGGGAATTTGCTTTGTAATGAAGGAACAAGGCACTTGAGACTGACTGGCATTCGGAAAACGAACCAAAAAGCCAAGACGCCAGGGGTCCTCCCTCACCGTAGTAACAAAGCCAGAACCAAAACAAAACAAATGAACTTCAGACACAGCGTATGCGCCCACCAGAACAGAACAGATGAAGAGGCAAAACCTTGATCGAACCCAACCGATGCTCAAGATGATGTGTGCAACCTGGCGTGGATTCGACACCCGTTCTCAGCTTTGCGTGACACAATTTAAACTTCCAGACCTGGGACTGCAAGAGAAAACGAGCAAACCTGGTGACAGATAGAAGGAAAAGAAAAAGATGGATATCCTGAGAGGATGCATCCACTGTAACCCAGCGCTTGAAACCCCTGGCAGGTTCTTTGTTCCCGGCGCGCGACTGCACGTCAGAACCAAAAAAGTACACGAACGGGCGGCATTGCGGCAGAGTGAATGGCATCGGTTTGACTTCGCGCCCATCAGGTTGACTGGTTGAGGTTGCCGCACTGACCAGGCGGGTCACGTGCCCGTCACCTAACAAGCACCCCGCCGCCCAACGAGTTTTTCGTCAAGGCTGGTGGTCATTCCCTTGAGCGGGTGCCTTGAAAACAACATCATCCACCAGGCTGTCTGAGGTCCACTGCTTTCTCTCTTTTGACCACACCCATTTTCCCACCCTCTGCAAAATCGCAAAGGTGCGTCTCTAGTCGATTTGGATCCCTCCCTCCCTCGCCCTTATTTAACCTTTCGATACCCCGCCCAACTGTGTCGCTCCGACCGGTCGATAACTGACTTTCCAAAAGGACTTGTTTACCTGCTTCTTTTCGCCTGCGATATTAAGCATCATACACAATGGCTGCCTCGACCCCTACTTTCAAGCTCGTCCTCGTCGGTGACGGTGGTACCGGCAAGGTCAGTTCCCATCCCATGCTCCTCCCTCCGCGACATGGACGGCATCATCAAACACCATCGGCGCCCCAGTATATCGCTGCGCTGCGGGGTGGTGTTGGTGGGTACCCGTCTGCTTGCTTGGACTGTTGCGCTAACATGATGATGCCATCGCCAGACCACCTTCGTCAAGCGCCACTTGACTGGTGAGTTCGAGAAGAAGTACATGGCCACCCTCGGTGTCGAGGTCCACCCTCTCGGCTTCAGCACCGTAAGTCTTGATGGCCCCCGATTACAACAAACGCGTACTCGCACGCGCGCTCGCTCGACGAACCCGATGCTGACCTAACCACCCCTCGCGCAGAACTTCGGCCAGATCCAGTTCGATGTCTGGGATACCGCCGGTCAGGAGAAGTTTGGTGGTCTCCGTGACGGTTACTACATCAACGGCCAGTGCGGTATCATCATGTTCGATGTCACCTCCCGCATTACCTACAAGAACGTTCCCAACTGGCACCGTAAGCGCCCTTCATCATCCAGGACTCGTCGCGACGTATGACAGCATATCTGACAATACATCTAGGTGATCTCACCCGTGTCTGCGAGAACATCCCTATCGTCCTCTGCGGTAACAAGGTCGACGTGAAGGAGCGCAAGGTCAAGGCCAAGACCATCACCTTCCACCGCAAGAAGAACCTCCAGTACTACGATATCTCCGCCAAGTCCAACTACAACTTCGAGAAGCCCTTCCTCTGGCTCGCTCGCAAGCTCGTCGGCAACAACGCTCTTGTATGTTATCCCACTGCCAGCTTCGTGAGAAGTATGATGTCTAACTGTGTCTCTAGGAGTTCGTTGCTGCCCCCGCCCTTGCTCCTCCTACCGCCGTTGTCGACCAGGAGCTTATGGAGAAGTACCGCGCCGAGATGGACGAGGCCGCCAACATGCCTCTTCCCAACGAGGAGGACGATGATGATCTCTAAGCGGATGGATAGGGTCGGCTTCAGGGCCCGGCTCAGGCGAAACCCCCCTGGTCAGGAGTCATGGAGTTGTGGGAAAATGAAAGATTGGTAATGTCCGTTATGAAAGGATGAGCGGGTCTTCCAGACGCAAATGACAAAAAAATTACTTCGCATTCGGGGCAGTCGCCGGTCCGGAAACAGGTTGGAGAGAAACTAGCCTTTTGTCACCACACGTCGTCTTGGAGGATGAGGGAAAGCGGTCGAAGTCTTAAAGCGAGAAAGACGAGACAGCAAAAGAGAGAGGTCGTCGATTCCAAAGGTCTTTTGTGTTTTCTTGTTGCACTGGGAACTTGAAGAAGAAGGGTGGGCTGCTAATGTGGTTGTTGGACTTTGCCGACTTACACGACGACAAGATCATACTCCCGTTATCACAGCATCTGGACATGACACTCGATCTGAATGAGAGGGCGCGAACTGAACTTAGCCAAAGCAAATGGGGAGGTAGACCTGCATGTTTTTCTTCGCTTTTCACGACTCCCATTTTATTTAGTAGGTAGATTATCTAGATAGGTACACACAAACCACCACAAAAATACCCCTTGGTAGACACAGGTCCAGCTACCACTTTTTTGTGCTCCTCATATTATTTGATAACGACGTTGAACGTTCATATCAAACGTCCACAATGAAACGACGAAGCGATAAGGTTAGGCGGTGAGGCCCATCCGTACCACCCCGCCGGCGCGTCCAACGGTTGCGGTCCAAGTGACGGGCGTCCAATCTCTGGTGGGGCGTTGGGCGTACTCCCTGGCAATGACATCAAACCACAGCTTTCTCTTGTCGCTCTCATCTTTGCCTGCCACTGCCGCGATCCCTTGCCGCTCTGTTTGCACTCATCAAGGGCAGTGAGGTGCTCGTTGAGTCATGGTTCATTTAGCGATGGAGTAACACACGGCGGCAAAATCAGGCAGCATAGCAATGGCAGTTTGTTATTGGAACAGTAATAAAATCATATTTGTCAGCGCCAAGTGCCAAGGGAAGAGATGGTGAGAGATGCCTGCCGTTGATCTCACCTTGAGCGGCCAAGACCCCCTTTCGATCTGTTCCATTCAATTCAAACACCACAGGCAGAGCGCCAAGTCAACGACAGGTTCAACGCTTCAACGGCTCTTCACCTTCCGGCCTCAAGGTGGATGACATTGGACTCTCTTGACCGGTAAATAGTCATCACGGACTACTACGTCGGCATCAACCCGTGGAACTCGGGGACAGGACGAAACGAGACGCTGGACCGATGCTGGACCGAGGCCATTCCTGGAAGAGATTCTGTCGTGGTCGGGGAGAAGTTCAAGGTCACGGTCAGGTCAGGTCAAAGCCACGGACAAGGTCGAAACCAAAGGTCAGGACCATAGTCAGGACCACGGTCAGGTCTACTGTCAAGTGAAGGTCAGGCAAGCAGAGTCAGGCAGGCAGAGTCAGGCAGCGCCAGACGGGTAGAGTAGAGCAGAGTCTCTGGGTTCAGAGTATCGACATCCACCCGAGGCCCAGAAGCCGAGATCCGGATAGCCTCAGGACTCGGGGCTCGTTGCGGAAAGGGATGGAGCACGGTCGGTGAAGATGAGGAGCCAGTGAGGAGGAAGGCAAGAGCTGATTGTTCTGCCGCTGAGAGCACCTACCAAGATGTTGGGGACGTATGGAGATGGGTTGCACGTCTACATTCACTCGACTGGTTTACCTGGACGATATCGACCGGCTCGATTTATCCTCCTCGGCTGGTTGACTATAAATTACGGCTTACCACGGGATAATTCGGTCGGCGAAACAGGCAGTTATGGGAAACTTGAGGAGGACTGTTGTTTGGGCCGAGACTGCTGTCTAGTCGCGGCAGCTGAGCAAGTGCTTCAGCTTGAGCTACCTAGTCGATATGGTGAAGGATGGAGATGGAACCGTGGTGGGATGAGCATAGTGTGCTCGATTCGATTGGCTCCCGTCTTGAACAGACACAGGCTCGATTAGTGATCTTCAGGCACAACAAAGTTGTCAAGCCTCTTGAAAGGAAGGATCTACCAGTTGTTTGTCTTATGACTGACTTATCGTTGTCGTTGTGGTTAAAGGCATATTTCGTTTGGTCCTTACGGCAAAATCCCTTCAGGCTTTGGTAGAGGCTCTGTCCATCCGTTGACGCCCGCCTCTCTGTCACCTTCTCTGGCACGAAGGCTTGGGGCATTGTTGTTCTTTTTATGGTTTAACTACTTCGATCTCAGTTATTTACGCACGAAAATGGACACCGAGAGTTCTCCCTGTCAACCCTCGGCACCGAAGCCGTCAAGTGCTTGCCTAACCTAGACAAAGGCTTTGCGGGACAGGCCGTGTTCAGGGTATTTCCGTGTTTCTGATTTTTCATTCAATAAGGGTGGTTGACCTCTGGCCTCGTGGTGGCGTTAGGCTTGTTTGGGCACTCAAAGAACCTGCTTTTTCCTTTCTTTCCCTTCCTTCTTCCATGTGGGTTTCTATACTTACACTTTTAGGGCGCGGCCTCGGGCTCGGGCGAAGACTCCACGAGGAAGGATAGGTCGGGGCCTGAGCCGGTCTGGACACCGAGGTTGCGGATGTTGCGGCCGGAGGGGGTGCGGCCGGGGGCGCCACCAGACGAGGAGGAAGCCATCTTGGGGACGTGGTGGTTTGGGGAAGAAGAGGAAGGTCTGAAGCTGGCGCCCGGGGAGAGTTTATATAGACGGTAGAGGAGGCCCTTGCACGGGTGCAAATTGTGGTGGGGACGAGAGGATGGGATGAAGGGGGAGAAAGTGAAGGAGAGGGGGCGGGGCGGGAGAGTGAATATGAGCAGATAAGGCAAACGGGGACGGGGAGGCGGCCAAAGGACGGGAGAAAGGAGCGGGAGAAAGGAGCGGTATTACGATAGTTCTGGTGTTGGATGGAATGAGATAGAAAGCGCGTTTGTTCGCTGTGGCGGTGGGTGAGAACCGTTACAGTTGGAAGCTAGGAAGGAGCGGCACGGCCTGTCCGTGACCGGAACGGAGCTGGGGGTTTTCATCCGGCGGCGCTTATCGCCGAACGGTTTTTCCTTTAGAGAACCAGTGTCCGTGACCGGAACGGAGCTGGGGGTTTTCATCCGGCGGCGCTTATCGCCGAACGGTTTTTCCTTTAGAGAACCAGGAGAAGTACCTCATGCCAATTGTGGCGCTATAGATATATAGCTAAGGAATAAGATTATTATTATTATTATACTTACACTTTCCACTCAACTAGGGGCAGCATACTGCAACCTAAACCTATCCTAAAGACCACCCTAAAAAAGTCATGGAGGGTGAGTACATGTACAATGTATAGCAACGTTCCATCCCTCCCGAGCCAGCAAGCCGCGGTTTCGATGGGAGTAAAGGGGGGGGGACGGCTGCGGCTGCGGTTGTGGCTGCGTAGAAGTAAAATGGATGCCCCCGATCGAATTTCCATGTGTCAACGGTCTGTCTGGGCTCTTGATGCCTCTTCTTACGACGATGTGGGGTGTGAATCGTTTATCTTTTTCTTCCATCATCTCCGTCTCCAATCATGAGGGGGGACAAACTACTGTTTTGGAGATCGCGACGACCACGAGAGCGACTACGACGACCACTAGCAATACTACTATCACCGCACACACCCTTCTTGCTAGCCCTCCTTCTTCTCGCCCACTTGACCGTCCTCGTCTCAGCAACTATCAACTACACTTTCGACAAACAGGATTCGAAACATGTTGGGTACTGGGTCGATGAGAAGGCTTCTCGTGGTAAGTTAACTTCTCACGCACTAACACCAATAGTCCGTCCTCTCCCATGAAATTAATTCCCTTAACTGCACTGCACCTTCCAACTTCCCACGTCCCTCCCTGTGGCATCTCATATCTCACACACCATCAATCAAAGCTACCTACTGGTAAAGCTAACACGACGACAACAACATGAACAGTAACGAAACTCACCCTTGATGCTGACCACTACTGGGTGACTTCCTCCACTTTCCAAGCGGCCTGCAAAGTCGGCCAGTATTTCAACAACGACTGCCCGATGCCGACAAGGTGTATCAAGGAACTTATTACTACCTCTTCCCACGATCCGAGGTACAAACCCTACAGGGAGGTGGTTGAGTATAATGATGGGAGGCGGGAGACTTGGTATGCAGGCCCCTTTTTTTCCCATCCTAGCCTCTATCCATCATCCATCCTCCATCCTCTTTTCCACTTCCCACGCTCCGTTTCACAACAGCCTTTTCCTCTTTCTCTCCTGGTGGCCCTTATTTTTTTCTAGATTTTTTTCCCCGTCTTGTTCTCCGTTTCCCAGCTAACAACCACCCCCCTCCACAGCTTCAACGACGAACACCCACCCACCCCCTTCCCCAGCACCCCCTTCACGCCCTCCTCGTGCATGCCCATGACCATCACCCTCGCCCCTTATTACGCCAACACCGCGCCAGATGTACAAGGACCGTCAAGATACGCCAACCTTGGTTGCCGGCCATTGTACGACGACAATAACGGGTCCGGGTGGAATCCCAAGAATGTGATTTACGCGGCCTTGGGAACGGCGATCGGGGCTACGCAGACGGCGGCGGCGGCAGGGTTGAAGCTGGTGGAGACTAGGATTGTGACACAAAATGAGATTCCCAGCAGAACCAGAACCGGGGACGATAACTCCAGAGGCAACAACGACGACGACGACGTCCCCCTCCTAGGCGGCGCCTCCATCTACACCGACGAAAACGGTCAGCTCCAAATAAGCGATGGGCCAACTAGCACCGGCACCAGAACTAGCACTAGCACTTACAGCACTACCATGGTCACGATAACTACCTCTACTCATCCCCCCAACCTATCGCAGCCTGACTTCCCGCCTTTCACCCATCCCACGGTGACAACACAAAGTGTTCCAGGGGTACCACCAGGGCAAGATCAATTGGTAGGGGAAGGTGGAGATGTACAAGCGACGGGACTAGAATTCACAATCATCAGCACGGGAACATGGTTTAGTTCTAGGTCCTCAAGTGTAGGGGGGCAGGGGATGCAGCAGACTGGGCTGGAGGCGGCACCTGATCCTGATTCTACTAATACGGATTCTGGTTCTACTTCTTCCAAGTTCGATCCCATGGAGACTGCTACTGCCGCTGCCACTGGCAGGAGCACTCGTACTTCCAAAGACACTGGTACTGGCACCAACACTCCCACCGGAACTCCCACCGGCGCGGACACTCCCACTGGCACTGATACCAACACGGATAATACTCCCACCACCGACACCGACACTTCCAACTCCAACTCCAATCCCACTCCCACTCCCACGGACACCGACTCCCCCACCGACACACAAGACACAGACACAGACACTGATCCCGAAAAGCAACAAGAAGACGGCGACAGCAGAACAACAAAATACGACGAGAAAAAAAACAAAAAATGGATAACAGCCGCCGTAGTAATGGGTTCCATCACCGGCGGGATCTTCTTCACTTGCCTCGCGGGTTGGTGGTGGTGCGTTTTCTCGCGGCGGCGGTGGTATATCAGAAGGGCGGTGTTGAGGAGGATTGAGAGACGACGACGAAGTCCGAGTCCGAGTTCGTCGGCGGGGCAGTCTGGTTCTGCGTCTGGTTCTACGTCTGGTGCTGGTGGTGCTGGTATTGCTTACCTCCGCTCGTCAGCCCTGACAAAACTAATAAGACCTTTAGCCGTATTCTTGACGAGCATGGCGGACATGGCAGGCCTGACCGGCCTGACCGGCCAACTAGGTCGCATCAATCTGTTCAATTTGCTCAGAGACAAGGGAGGTGCAAAAATAAGATACGGACCTGACTCTCAGGGGCAGGGGCAGGATGAAGAGGAGGGAAGAATAAGTCAGGAAAATCCATTTCAAGACCCTTCTCCGTGGCAGCAGCAGCATCAGGGTGTTGGGCATGGTAATGGGTTGTTTGAGAATGATTGTAGGGATTGTGAGAAAGAGAAAAGGAAGGAGTTGAAGAGGAAGACGGGGACGCAGTTATCGATTATTGATGAAGTGACTGAGCCGGGGAGTAAGAGAGGGAGTGGGGTGGAGAGTACGGTCAGCGAGATTGAGAAGGTGGAAGAGGAGGTGGAAGAGGAGGTGGAAAAGGCAGTGGAAGGAAGGGATAGTTGGCCTGCGTCACCTGGGTTGTCGCCTGGTCGATTACTGGAGTCGCCTAGTGAGGAGGAGTGTGCTGGTAGTTGTAAATCGGGTGAGGAGGTGGTTAATGTGTACATAAAGAGAGGGAGTGGCACGGGTAGTCTAGGGGGCTCTTCCAGCGAGAAGGTGGCGGAGGAGGCGGAGGAGAAGAGGGGTGGATTGAAGAAGGGGACGCAGTTATTGATTATTGACGAAAGTAACCGAGCCGGGGAGTAAGAGAGGGAGTGGGGTGGAGAGCACTTCCAGTCCTGTGGAAGATGAAGTGGAAGAGGAAGTGAGGGATAGTTGGCCTGCGTCGCCTGATCGATTACTGGAGCCGCCTGATGGTAGGTCTGCTGGTAGTCGTGAATCCGGCGAGGTGGTTCATGTATATTTGGGGGAGTAGGTAAAACATCGAGGGAATGGGTGTTGAAAAAGGGTTATTGCTCTACCGTTAGCAAGAGGAGTGAAGAATAATGATAATGACTGTGATAATGCTGGAGGATATCAACGAGCGCGTGGTGCCAAGAGTTGAGATAGCGAGGGGAAGATGAACTCATCTTCTTAGTCGAAGCCATCACATCGACCAGGGCTTTCTTCTTACTCCATGTACACTTTCACCAGCTTCGAAAGGTAGGCAGCCCAAAGTGTGATCGCAAACTGTCCGCTCTGTCTTATGCTTGACACAGATTTGTCACGCTACTTTGACATGCACATGGCAGCTGAAACCGGCGCTCTACGAGAGGGGATAGATACCCTAGACTCAACATGACATGGACGTCCGGTTCGACGATGCTAAGTCCTTATGTAGCTAAGCCGAAATGGAGTGGACCCAAAAACGGAACGGGCCGAGCGGGTACATACGGAGTTTGGTACACGTTAGAAAATTCCGTCCCCAAGTGGACCCCCGAATTTTCACACGTGCACAGACCAGCAGAGGCATCTCTGAGAGGGGTATAAAACGTCCTCCTCCCTGCCCCCAATTTCAATTTTCTTTTTTCTTTTTTTTTCTTCATGTCGACAATACTTCAGTGAGTCCCCCCGCCTACTATTGGGATCTCTCCTCTACACTCAGGAACAGCAATACTAACCACATCACCCACTCAACAGGAGAATCATTTCTATAGTATTTGTCCTCTTTTGTGTTCCCTAAAGGAGCCACAGATCCCACCCGGGTTGATGAACAATATCCTCGTTTCCCAACAGTGAGAATCCTTTATTTACTCTCGTCCTGCCTGCAAAGGTGGCGATCCGCTTCACAGCAGATTGTATAGAGAGTGGCGATGATCTGTACCCCGATTTCTCGAGGTCTGCCTTCGGGCGCTTGGGCGGGGTGGGTTTCGATGGAAGTCTGACCGGCCTACATCACTTTTTTTTCATTGTGCTCTTGGGCTTTTTTTTTTGGCTCGGGACGCGAGGAAGAAGATGTCTGCTACTTGCGAGGGTCCTGCTAGTGAATGGTCTAGACGGTTGTGTTCTGTCAGTGGGTACCGCTGCTGGATAGGTAGTTTGCGATCACACTTTGGGCTATCTTTCGAAAAGCTGCGAGCTATGCTTGACACCAATTTGTGCGATGTCTTACCTTCGCTTTTTCGAGTTCTAACAGTAATGGCAGAGTCTTGGAATCCTGAACAATCGGGTGTTCAAACCATTCTGCGTCCTGCTCCCAAGGTTTAGCCTTGTTCACGTATGTTAAAAGCCAAAAAGACCAAGGATACAAACCGACGACTTTGAATCCCATTATCACTGTAACATTCTTCCCCCCACGTTGGCAGGCCCCAGGCTTACACCCAATCCGGATATTGTACGGATGCGCAAAGTCATACAGCGGCATTGAACAATGCGACAAAGCTTGTACATGTAGGTAAGTAGACCAACAGGTAAACCGACATGTCAGCTTGAACCGATCAATCCCGTATTATCTCACCACTTGCAGCGCAATGCAACGCTGACTTTCCTCGGAATACCGACGCAGCAAGACTGTCGATAAGATAATTTTGTGCTCAGCTCATGGCAACAGGCATTGGACAATTCCTCATCCAATGTACTGATCATTGACAGCAGGATGGTGCTGTGGTTTCTCTGTTGATTCGCCGTAGTAGTATTGGTTCCTCTTCCTATAGTCGTTAGTCTGCCACTAGCGCTCAGCGTCACCGTTGGGCGATAAGAAGCTTCTTTCGACGCCCTGGAAGAGATTGCGATAGCCCTCGATAGTTTAACGCATGTGATGACTTGAACACTATCTGATTGTTAGCCGCCTTGACTAGTCAGGGGCAACATATCAGTGTGAATGTCGTTCCTGCAGCTCATCGCGATGTGTCGTCGTCAACTTTTGCAGGAGTCGGTGATAAGAGTCCAGAAGGCGCCACAATAGCAAGCCTCCTCCAAAAAGCAATAGGAGGCTTGCGTTGGCGTTCTGGGGAAAGAATGGGGGGCTTGGTGGCAAACCCACTTGCTTCTTATTGCTGTACCGTGCTGGGATATCTCGCAACTTGATGCCGAGACGGTCTTGAGCCATGTAGCAGCTGCTATTTGAGGTGAGTCAAGCAATTCTTGCACACCGACCGAATCTAGAAACTGTTCAAAGGTACTTGACAGTCTATCCAGCAGAGTGAAAGGTCCCATCGCTCTCATCGTCCAGCGGGGGTTCCAGGCCTGACAGGGCTTACGCGGCTGAGGTTGGATGGTTGAGGAAAGACCTGCCGAATTCCGCACCGACAACAGATACGCGATACGCTCGCCCGCGGTAACTGCGACTCAGACCGTGGTAGATTTCATTTTGGTTCGGCAATGCCGCCGAGGAGGTGGCCCAACTGCTCGGTGAAAGCACTCTCAAGGCTACCCATCTTGTGTCGGGGTGGTTGTCCAGTGTGATAGCTCAAGGTGGGCTAGTCGATGCGGCTGAACAGCTTGAGAACGTGCCCGTGCTGTTTAGGTCAACAAGCTAAAATAGAAACACTTGGGTCCAGGCATTGTGATTCATCATCTCGTCCATAAAGAGTAGTGGTAGCAGAGGGACTGGCGGCTGGAGGACATCAGCGCCAAGCCGAATCAAGGACAATATCCGATACTGCAAAGCCATGCGATGTTTGGGGGTGTTGGGTATGAAGTCGAGCCATGTTTGCGTATGAAGGTAGCATAGCAGTAATCGCAGGATGCAAAACAGGTAATATTAAAAGCAGTCAGACGGCAGAAGTCCGATGAAGCCTCGCACCACCCCCGCTGATGATAATGCCGGCCAGTGTCTCGAAGGACTGCATAAGCTTCTCATAGAAGTCTTCCTACGGTCAGCCGGTCAGCAGGTTGAGAGATCCTTGTCTGGAGTCAGGTCATAGCCCGATATGTCCCACGAAATAACCTTGGGCAGGGTGACGACATCTCTTCCCTTCACAGTGAGGTCGAGTTGGAACTATCAACCTTGGGGATACATCACAGAGTCGGGGTACGTCCGCCACCAAGCTGTCAGATTCAGCCTTTGGAAATCAAGTGCAAAGTTGTGACGAGTGTGCATTACGCCTTGCATAGAGCAATCCCATGTGTCATCAAAGAGAGTACCATTGTCGGATACGAGTTTTCCGGGCAACAACGTATCGCGGCGTGAAGGTGTCTGGGATGATTGATGGACTTCCTGATATAGGCATCCGAAAGGAGATAGGATACGATGAGCACACTTGAATGGTTGAACCACTCTGTAATGGGTTGCTTGGTGATAAGACATTGGAGTTGGCTCATGGTATTAAAGTCTTGTGATTGGTCTTTGTGTGACCTGATGGTAAGGTAACTCCGACTTATAGCTTTTCCTATGGGTTGTGGTGTATGCCGTGAAGACAGCTGCAAAGAGCGGTTCATTCAGCCCTTTCAACCCCATTCTATGGTGTCAGGTCATGCCAAAGAAGGACGGTTTGCGGGGGCTTGATGATTGTTCGGTCGTGATAAGAAGTGGTACCTCTAACTGCGATAAAGGCAATAAGCGGTAATTGGGCCGAAGGATGCTTCCCAAAGGGTGTGGGTTACACTCGACGGCCGACGCCCGACTCCCATTTGGCTGATGGCAGGTCGTCCACGATCCCAAGTCCAAGGTTCAGAATATTGTATTGATGGGCCTCTCTTGTCGCGTAAAAAGTGGCTTGAGCGGACTTTGCCCAAAAATAGGGAGAGTGGTAGAGAAGCCGGGGGGGAAAGAATTCATTGGCCGCTGAGTTGACCCCAAGATTTCTCCTTGCTTTTGGCGGTGCTGAGCCGTGGAAAATGGAAAGATGCTGATTCTGCAGGGCTGGGATCTCGTGATGGTGATTTTGACTTGACCGCCTTGTTTGTGGTTGAAAGTGCGAATCGTATGCAGTCGATTACCCGAGATCTTGCAGATGATTCTCTTGCGGCGTCAGTTCTTGGTGATGAAGAGAGCCCAGATGACAATTCGGACTTAAGAACCACCGAGGCTGACATTGAAGTCGTTGGAGATGCTTGGCGAGGAGCTTTGATGCGCTTCTTTCCATTAGAGGTAGCCAAAAGCGAGATATCGACGACAAGATGGCGCCCCTTGACTTGGCATGTGAAGCAAAGTTCAGCTGAATGTTGGCGCAAGAACTTTTCCATGGGTCAAGGGAAGGAGTCGTCAGTTGGTGATGGTGGGGTTGTCCGAGCGGCTCGAGCCGCCGTGTTTTGGGGGTTTTCAATGACTGTCGACCGGCTGAACTTGGGTTGCGCTTTGGGGTATCATTATTCTGTGAAATTGGAAGAGGATGAGTATCGTCAGTCACAGTTGTCAGGATCAAAGTGATGGGAAGAGAGGAAGCTCGAGGTACCTTGGTGCTTGGCGGATCCACCCACATCATCACATGGTGGGGCCAAGAGGAATAACTGCTCTTGTAACCCTAACCCCAGCTGATCATGGCGACGCCATTCTGATCCAGTCTTTCTTTTGACTCTTGACACACACGGTGACAGGAGGATGTGGCAGAAACACCCATCCAGCGACATCTTTTCGGTGAGGTTCGCGGCGTGCTCCGGCTCGAGGTTTCATCGCGGGCTCGTTTGATCGACGTTAAACCTCTTGGATGTTTTTCAGCTCTTTCTGGAAGCAATAGTCAGTCACAAATCGAAAGGAACAGGCGACACACCTTTGGTGACTCCATCTCGAGGACAGGAACCAGGACAACCAACAACCGGTCGCGAAGAGCAAGATGGCGCTGCGCCAATGCCCTCTTTATCACACCACCGCAGCCTGCAAGGTACCCGGTACCTTCCTCGTCGTGATGGGAGAATCGCGGTGTGAAGGAATGAAGGAAGAGACTTTGGGAAAGAGCGAACGCCTCTCGACCGATCGGTCAATGGGCAGGAGCTTCCAACTTGACGGGAATTGTGGTCACAGGGCATGAAGCCCGGATCCTTCTCTGCTTCCTTCCACTGTCTAGGAATTGTATTCGAGACAACCAAAACAATTTGATGGGCTGGGCCTCTCACTGAGCCGAGACACTCACACCGGCCAGAGCTCTGCATTCAACTCAGATGTCTTGCAACACCAACCTTCCTCACATTCATCAACATCACCAGATCCATGATCAATCAGCAACTCTGCGCCACAAGCAACTCTCGGATTTACAATGGCGGCACAAGGCCAAACCGCGAGGACCATTGTGTTTCCATACCATGGCAATCATGGTTAGCCATCCCGATGCTGGGAATGTGCGCATTGGTTGGTGATTCCAGAGGGCTTCGTGTGGCTTGTGGTGGCACTCTGGAAAGGCTGACCCAGGCAAGTGTTCTCAGATATCACTCGCCATTGACGTTCCCTTTTTCTCTCGCAGGGTTCTGGTCAGGGTCCGAAGTGATCGCAGAGGGCTGACTTCTCGAGGACAGGATTGGCCACTGTGCAAAAGCCTTGGATACCACCCACCTACCCTTCACATTGCATAGAGGTAGTACCTCATCGGCTCCCATCAACCTCCACTCACCACTCACCTCACTCATACAACTCAACCAGGGTGATACGAGTCGACAAGTCGGCCTCGGTCACTCTGCTGCAGTTAATCTCCACATCAACTGTTACAAAAGTCCGGGTCTACTGCATGAAAACTCGGCCAACCGAAAATGACCAGATCCTGCCATGAGCTTTCTCCAGCTTGAGGTAAGGAGGCGGAGACGGAACAATGGCATCTCCAGGTTGTAGTGCAGCCGTTGCCTCGTTCACAGCAGCAGGCCAGCACGGCAGTATGATGCTGACCGTTGAAGACCGCTCTAGTGAACAAATACTACCCTTACGACCACTCACAATGAGTTGGACCTTATGCCTACAAGGCCACAAGTGTGGTAACACAGCATCAAACATCTGTCCGCCGAAACTCCTTGTCTCGCGAGTACACCTGCCATGCGGTTTTCCTGTCGTGTAGGTTCGGAATCATGCTCATCCACTGCTTGGATTCCACTACACCGCCGCGAGTGTTCATGTACCTTACCTGAGCTTACCTATACGGATCATGCCGTACTTGCTACACCCACCGGCTACTCCCATGGTGCCGGCTACACCAACTATGCCAGTTCCTCTTCCCCCTTGCATTTCCATGAGCGAAATCGTTCTGCTGAGAGCACTAGGGGTTCTCAGCTGCGCCAGTGCCAATCAAAAAATCATGGTCTTATCGCAACCCATGTTAGCCGTTTGGGATACATAGCTCCTCACAAACATTTTCCCTTGAAAAATATCTATGTTTTCCCAAGGCTGGCCCAACACGATGCTACCCCCGTCCAACCCAGGTGTGTGCCCCCCTGGCCGAGATATACCCCTGTCGGGATCCCCTCCCCTCCCCAGCTCCATGACATGCAAGCAATATGGGCTGTGCAATATCGTCCATTAGCAGCTTACACTTTCTGGTACGATGAGATGGTCCGCACCATGCTGGCACTCCTCTCTCACGGCGCTCACATGGCAGCACCAGACAACAATCCCTCATCCCACACCCACACCTCCCACCAAGAACTTGGCTTTTCGCTTACCGGCAACCACCACGGAGGGCCGCAAGGGTACCTGTCACTCTCCCGTTTGCCCCAATGGTACCTGTCATCCTCCCGTTGGGCTGTTCCAACCAGAGGTGTGGAAAAGTCACTGTACTTCGTATTGCCGTCTCTTATTCTCATGGCTTGACTTCGCCGAAAGCTGTCAGCCATGGTGTTACCAGGCCATGACAGATATATAGCTATAATGGTCTCCGTCGTTGTTATTGCTTCCTTCGTGTTCGGTATCCCTTCTCCTTGAACTTGCTGTCGTGTTGGAGTCCGTAATAGGACATAACAGTTGTCCATCATGAGGGCTATTCAAGCAGGGGCCGTTCTATCCTCCCTTTTACTATCTTCAGTAAGCTTCATTCTCTACGTCTGCTTTGTCGAGATAAGACCAATGGCTAACTGTTCGCCTAGCTACCACTTACACTTGCCCAACTCGTCCTTCCCAGCAATCTTCCCGGCGTTTGGGAACACGATGGATGCTATACCGAGGTCGACCGAACCATTGGTGCGGCCGCCTATGCCGACGATGAGGACATGACCAATGAGGCTTGTATCTCCTTTTGTACTGCAAGAGGCTTTCAGTATGCCGGAACACAGTACGCACAAGAGTGTTATTGTGGTGAGAGCATTGCCACGACGGCCCTCAAGCTCCAAGATTCACAATGCAACATGGCTTGCAAAGGAAACGCAACAGAGCCGTGCGGAGGCCCCTCGAAACTATCCATCTTCTACAGTTCTGCCGCGGTCGGGCCTCAGCCGAACCCTGGTGTCAATGGCTTTTCTCATCTTGGTTGCTACTCGGAGGGAACGACGGGTAGAACCCTTACCTTCGCTGTTGGTACCATCCCAGGCGCAAGCATGACGGTGGATAAGTGCACTTCCGCTTGTGATACTTCTGGCTACAAGTACGCGGGTGTAGAGTTTGGCGGTGAATGCTGTAAGTTCTCTCGAAGCCTCTCGGACGGGAGCCCATGCTAACTTCAACAGTCTGCGGCAATACCATTTCCAATGGAGGCGCCCCTGCCACCAGTGGATGCACCATGCTTTGCAACGGCAACAGCACCGAGTTTTGTGGCGGTGGTAATCGCCTGAATATCTACATCAAAGGAGATCTTCCGCCAACTTCTACCGTCACCGGCGTCATTGCCGTTACATCCTCAGCCGTTCCCGAACCCCAAGGCCCCGCTCAACCGGCGTCCGTTGGGAACTACGTCTGGTACGGATGCCGGACCGAGGCCACTGGCAACCGCGCTTTGAGCGCTGCTACCTCCGCGACGGATGAGATGACACTCGAGGCCTGCAGTGCCTTTTGTGCTGCTTACACCTACTTTGGTGTAGAGTATTCCCGCGAATGCTACTGTGGCAACAGCTTCAATGCTGGATCTGTGGCCGCACCCGACTCTGACTGCAGTATGACCTGCGCTGGTAAACCCACAGAGTATTGCGGCGCTGGAAACCGACTGTCTGTCTATGCTAAAAATGGCACCGAACCCCCAAGCACGACAGTCGCTCCTAGCTCCACCGTCTCGTCGTCAATCCCCGAAGCCACTGGTCTTCCCGCAGGTTGGACTTATAAAGGCTGCTGGTCTGAGGGAACCACTGGCCGTCTCCTTAACCACCAGGCACCAGACAGCCAGACTAATTCTCAGGTTGTCTGTGCTACCTACTGCGCCTCCCAAGGATACACTATCTCGGGAACCGAATATGGTGTTCAGTGCTTCTGCGGAAACGCCCTCTTTAATAATGGAGCGAAGATTGACGACAGCCAGTGCAGCACCAACTGTCCAGGAGACGCAAGCCAAAAGTGCGGCGCAGGTGATAGAGTCACCATTGTTGCCCGTGGCGAACCCCAAGTGGACCTCCCTCCAGCTCCGAAAGAGACTGTGGGTGACTGGACTTACAATGGCTGCTATGAAGACAATGTCAACAACCAACGCACCTTCTTCTGGCAATCACTATTCCCCAATGTGATGACGCCCAAGATGTGCCTCGATCGATGTGCCGAATACGGATACATGGCTGCTGCCATCGAATATGGAGAAGAGTGCTTCTGCGGTGATCCGGCCAACATTGAGACATCCGGTGCCACCAAACGCCCTGAATCGGAGTGCAATATTGTCTGCCCCGGTGAGACATCGTCCATTTGCGGTGGTGGTAGCCGCCTCACAACCTACTTCTGGACAGGAACGCCCTTTTACTCGTGGGAGTTTCCCCAGGATTACAGGGCGGGTAAATATGAGCTACTCATCAACGGCGTTACCGTCCCGCTGATGACATCCGAAACCATCGAAGGCAAGATCAACTTCCTTTCCAAATGGGGAACCGGTCCTGCCAATGAAACCGGTGCATATGAACTCGATCTGTCCAAGATCGGTACCAACGCTGCCTTCCGTGAACTTCATCTCAAGACTGATGTGTTCTGTGCCGGTGGTGTGACCTTGCCCGACAAGGTAGGCCGCCAGCTGACTGTTGGAGGTTGGTCTGGAGACTCTACCTACGGCACTCGTCTGTATTGGCCTGGCCACGACTGGGAGGAAAACGTCAACGAGCTGAGCTTGCAAGCCGGCCGCTGGTATCCCAGCGCCATGGTCATGGCCAACGGCTCTATCTTTGTGATTGGAGGCGAGACTGGCTCGAACGCTGCCGCCGTCCCTTCCATCGAGGTCTTGCCCTATACCGGAACCAAACCACTCTTCATGGACTGGCTTGAACGCACCGATCCCAACAACCTCTACCCCTTCGTCGCAGTCCTACCAAGCGGTGGCATCTTTGTCCAATACTGGAACGAAGCCAGAATCCTAGACGAGAAGACCTTCGCCACCATCAAAGAACTGCCCATGGTCCCCGGCGCCGTCAACGACCCCCGATCTGGGCGCACCTACCCCCTCGAAGGCGCCGCCGTCCTTCTCCCGCAGCGCTACCCCTACACCGAAAACCTCGGCATCCTCATCTGCGGCGGCTCCAACCAAGGCCCCGGCTACGCCCTCGACAACTGCGTGTCCACCCGTCCCGACGACGCCAACCCGAAATGGGTCATCGAGCGCATGCCCTCCTTCCGCGTCATGCCATGCATGGCGCCCCTTCCCGACGGTACCTATCTGATCGCCAATGGCGCCCACCACGGCTTCGCCGGCTTCGGACTAGCCAACAACCCCAACAAGAACGCCTTGCTTTACGACCCGACCAAGCCCGTCGGCTCCCGCATCACAGTCATGGCCAACACCACCATCGCGCGCATGTACCACTCCGAAGCCATCACCCTTCTCGACGGGCGCGTGCTCATCTCCGGCTCCGACCCCCAGGATGCCGTCAACCCAGAGGAATACCGCGTCGAAGTCTTCGTCCCGCCTTACCTCCTCAACGGCAAACCTCGCCCCACCTTCACTCTCCAAAACCGCGACTGGGACTGGAACCAAAAAACCATCCCCTTCACTTTGGGCTCCGCCGCCCGGAACGGCGCCATCACGGTTACTCTTCTCGGTTCGGTATCAAGCACCCACGGCAATTCGATGGGCGCCAGGACCCTCATGCCGAACATGCAGTGCCAGGGTACAAGCTGCACGGTGGATGCGCCGCCTAATGCGCATATTGCGCCGCCCGGGTGGTATCAGTTCTTTGTGTTGGATGGAGGAGTTCCGGCTGTGGGGGTGTATGTGAGGATTGGAGGGGATCCGGCCGGGTTGGGGAATTGGCCTAATAGTGATGGTTTTAGTAAGCCGGGGGTTTAAGTTCTGTGGGTTAGTACGGAGGTGGTGGGTCAGAGGGATTTTCTTTGATGATTGTGAAGTTGATGTTAATGTTGATGGGATAATGTTTATGAGATATCTTTGATGGTACAGAAAGGGCGTTTGTTGGATCAAGAACCATGTTGGATATCCCCTCAGCAGATGGACAATAGTGGCAGTGGTGTGTGTCTTTGACTCCCCCAACCTCCTTAATGCCCCTTTTCTTAACTACTCTCGCTAATGACTTCTGGTCTATGGCTTCTTCTCTCTTTCGGCGTAGGAGTAAGTAGGAATAATGTCTTGAGACTGGAAAGGCGACAACAGAAAAGTGGTGAATTCTGGAGTACTAACGGAAGAAGAGGAGAAACGGAAACCAGGGCAGCCTAAATACCTGGAAGGAGTGCCGGTGAATGGGCGCAGCCCAGGGCACGGACCCAAGACACCCCCCTTAGGCTGACCTGCCTGGCTCCGAAGAAAACCTCTAACTATATACATGTGAAATCCTTTCCGAGATAGGGCAAAATGAGGATATTTCTATCTCCAATTTCTCTACCGTAGCGGTTGGCGTTATAGTTGAGACAAAGTAGCGAAGCGATCCTGACTTGGATCCCGCGAGGGCGCGAAGCGATCCTGACTTGGATCCCGCGAAGGCGTGAAGCGATCCTGACTTAGATCCCACGAGGGCGCGAAGCGATCCTAACTTAGATCCCGCGAAGGCGCGAAGCGATCCTAACTTGGATCCCGCGAAGGCGTGAAGCGATCCTGACTTGGATCCCACGAGGGCGCGAAGCGATCCTAACTTGGATCCCGCGAAGGCGCGAAGCGATCCTAACTTGGATCCCGCGAAGAAAGCGAAGTAATCTGACGCGCCCGGAGGCCCAATTACAACGAGAGGTAGCGAAGCGATTTCCTGATCGCGACGAAAGAAAGCGATCTGACTTGATCGTGACGAAACGAAGTAGTATAGCGGTCGCGGACAGGGCGATCGAAGAAGTTGATAGGAAGGTCGTTAGCGGGGTAATTGGCCGCTGGAAGTCGAGATTTTGAGTCGATGGTGATGTCGCCATTTCTTTGAAGATTGGAAGTCGCTGCCCTCCTGCACCCCCGTAGATGGAAAGAGAAGGCGCAGGAGGCTAGAATAGCTGCTGAAAGACGTGCGCGCGATGCGCGAGAGGGCTCATAACCTCTTGAGACTGGAAAGGCGACAACAGAAAAGTGGTGAATTCTGGAGTACTAACGGAAGAAGAGGAGAAACGGAAACCAGGGCAGCCTAAATACCTGGAAGGAGTGCCGGTGAATGGGCGCAGCCCAGGGCACGGACCCAAGATAATGTGATACCAACAGATAAAGGACACAACGATATGAACAGACTACAATACCTTTCTGTTTCTGAGTCTATATCCAGGTCTTAAACCACACATGGTTGATCTCAGCTTTGCGTTGGACACTTCTCGTGTTCCTAGGTGGAAACTTAACCCGGAATGAAGTGTCTGTACCAATAGTAACTGAACAGTTGTCTTCTCACCTTTAATTCCCACCCATAAAGTAACACCTAAGAACCTGATCCTTCTTTGAGCTTTTTGACCCTTCATCAACATCATCATCATCATCATTATTCAAAATAGGGCTGCTAGCACACTCAGGGGTACGTATGTAGGTATTAACCTTCGTCCAGCATGTCTATGAATAGGGTATCGTAAAAACCGAAGAGAAATATCCAGCAAGTATATCTCCTTTCTATTTCAGAAAAAGTCAGAAAGTCAGAAACACCCAATCCACACTCTCCACGACAGGCGTCAATTCACTCAAGTTTCTACCTAGAGGTACATACCAACCATCCCAAGTAGCCATAAAGTAAGTAGGTAAACCGAACATTGCCATGCCATGCGCACAGACAGACAAGTCTCACAGGTTGCCTGCCATCTTATCTTGCTTGGGTTTGGTTTGGTTCGGATTGGCAGATCAGATGCAAATATTGTCAATCCCCACCAAAGAAAGCCCTGAATGACGTTGTTCAACTGTCGTCAAGACTCAAGATTGACTACGTACCTACCTAGCTGCAGTGAAACGGTGTAATGGTGAAAGAGTCCCTCCCTCCAGACAACAGTGGTCATTCATTCCATTGTCTTTCTCACCTTTCTTTGTGTATGTCTCAACGATAGAAGTACTCACTAGAACCTCGTCATTCTTTGGGAGGTTTGCCATCATGATTGTAGTTTACATGTGCGGCGGGTTGGATGAGCTTACCTCTCTCTACTTAGAAGAGGTATGTACTTTCATGTCATGAAGATCTCTCAAGTAGGTTTCGAAAGGCGAGGAATCGATTTTTTTTCAAGATCCCAGTTTTGTATATTCATTTCGTCCTCTGTTCCATTCTATGGTTTGATGTTAAGTGACATATGACATCCATACATGGCATGTCGCATGGGACATGAAAGAGAAGTGCAATCTGGTTGATGTTTGATGATCATCATCATCCATGACAGACTAGGTAGAGGGAGGGACTGGATGCATATCGCGTAGTTGTAACATTGTTGAATCATCAGAGAGAGAGATAACAGTCGCTTAACATATCATGCCATATGAGCGCGTGAGTGAATCCAAAAGTGCCTGCTTGCTTGCTTCATATCATCATCTCATAATATCATCAACTTAAGCTATAGATACACCATCCTTCCCTTGGAAAACCTACGAATGCGTAGGCATAGCAACATCCGCCTTCTGTCCAATCGCGTCCTGCGCCGCCCAGTGAGCCGTAACCGTCTTGAGCTGCGTATAAAAGTTCACTCCCGGCTTTCCATAAAACGTGCTCGCGCCTCCACCCGCAATACTCTTCTTATTGCCCGTAAAGCTAAACATAGGAAGAGGCACAGGGATGGGGACATTGATACCGACCTGACCGGCCTCAATGCGTCTCCTGAAGGTCTCGGCCGTGGGACCGGAACGGGTGAAGATGGCCACGCCGTTGCCGTACTCGTTGCTGTTGATCAATTCGATGGCTTCGTCTAGTATCTCAACGTTCAGGCAGACCAACACGGGACCGAAGATTTCCTCGCGGTAGCACTTCATGGAAGGGGTAACGTTGGAGATGATGGTCGGCGCGATCCAGTTCCCGTTGGGATACTTGGAGGGCTTGTAGCCGCGGCCGTCCAACAAGATAGTGGCACCCTCTTGCTCGGCGGAGGCGATCAGGGACTCGATGCGCTCCTTGCTTTGGGGGGAGATGACAGGTCCCAAGTCGGCGCCCTCCTCAAACCCGCCGTTGACGTTGAGAGCCTTGGCGCGCTCAGCGAGCTCAGGGAGCCAGTCCTTTGTTTCGCCGACCATGACCAAAGTCGACAAAGCCATGCAGCGCTGGCCGGCGGCACCGAAAGCGGCGCCCACGACGGCGTTGAGGAATTGGTTCTTGTTGCAGTCGGGCAGAACGGCGGCGTGGTTCTTGGCGCCCAGGTTGGCCTGCACGCGCTTGCCGTTGGCAGAGCCGCGCGAGAAGATGTACTCGCCTGCCTTGTTGCCTCCCACAAAAGAGATGGCCTTGATGGCGGGCTCGTCGAGGATGAAGTTGACGGTGCGGTGGGCGCCGTGGACGATGTTGACGACGCCCTCGGGGAATCCGGCCTTCTGGACGAGCTCGGCGAGGATCATGGCCGCGCCCGGGTCGCGCTCCGAGGGCTTGAGGATCAGCGTGTTGCCTGTTACGGTGGCGATGGGGATGCACCACAGGGGAATCATGGCGGGGAAGTTGAAGGGGCAGATGGCGGCCACGACTCCCAAGGGTTCCCGGTAGGTGCGCGTTTCCATGTCCTTGGCTACTTCGAGAACTTCGCCCTTGAGAAGCTCGGGAGCACCGCAGGCGGCTTCGGCGACTTGAAGACCGCGAAGCACGTCGCCCTTGGCGTCGGCGAAGGTCTTGCCCTGCTCGAGGGTGATGCTGGCGGCGAGACGGTCCCAGTTCTCGCGGATGAGAGCGACGAACTTGAACATGATGGCCTGGCGGTGGAGAACGCTGGTGTTCCTCCAGGACTCAAAGGCCTTCTGGGCCGAGTCGACGGCGGCCTTGAGCTCCTCATCGGTGTTCTGGGGCACGCGGGTGACGAGGTTGTTGGTGGCGGGATCGTGGAGGTCGATGTATTGGGTGGTGGAGGAGGCGACGAACTTGTTGTTGATGAACCAAGGAGTGTCCTTGACGTCGGCGATCTTGTCGTGAGTGGTAGGGTAGCTGGTCGCGGTGCTCTCGAGGGCTGCGGCGGCAGGACGAAGGTGGTTGGCGGTAGCATGTATCCTTCGCGCCGCGGTGGCGGAGGTAGTCTTGACGGGGGACGACATCTTGGAGGCGGAGGCGAGCAGAAGTGGTGATGCCCTGCGTGAACTGGTGGAGGCGAGGCGACGACCAGCGGCAGAGGCAGACGCTGAGAGACCCCGAGAAGTGAGGCGCTGCATGGTTGAGGAAGTCCTGGACAGGAAGAAGTCAAGGGAGGAAGAAGAGGAAGTGGAAATGCAACCACGGCACGACGGCAGTCTCTTTTCAGAGCCGTAGAGGTCAGTCTCAGGCTGTTTGTTGGTGTTGGTATTACCTTGACCTAATTCCTATTACCCGTGGTCTCTGCTGACTGGTTAATCAACGACAGCAAAAGATAGGAGGTCTCCGTGCAGAGACATCCCCCGGGACTGGCCATGATGCCCTTTTATCAGGACGGGCCCGATACCGCTTTCCCATTCGAAACCACCGTTAGCCCGAGGCGACTTTGTTCCCGGCTTGACCATCTCGGTTTATCGGGTATATCCAGTGGTGTCGCTCTGTTACGTACGTACAAGGCAGGGACACCGCAATGATACAAACTGTCACTGTCGTCCGAGCGCAAACATGCCGTCGTGCGGGGGAGTGCGGAGAGGTGGAGATGCTTCTTTCTTGCAGTGAATAAGCCGCCGCCTGCCGACCAACCAATGACCTCCCTCGACCCTCTCCCTGTCCTGGCGACGGCGATCAGTATTCCCCACTGTGTCTTCATAGCGGACCCCCTCATCAGGCACATCCCAGCCAAAGTCAACCCAGTGAAAGGAAATGAACACCCGGCAGTCAGATCAAAGCTCCCGAGCTGGACACTATCACAGAGTCCACCGTCACTAGCAGTCGAGATAACGCCATCCCGTCAACGCTCCACATTGCTTAACTGCTTCAGATAATGCAAAAAAGTATCTTGATAAGCCTAGATAGAATACAGTGTGCGCCCCCTGATACTCCGAAATATCGATCGAGCACTTCGAAAACTGAACCCAAACCACAAAGATCCTTTTGGCCAACTATACCCAGGCCGGTATCGCTTCAGAGCTTAATGAATATTTCATGTCACGTCAAAACACCCAACTAGATTAGGTGATCCTGTAGTTGTTTTTCTCCTTCCAACTATCTGACTCCTTTTATTACCCGTTAATAGATAGTCCCACCTCTCCAACTTCCTCACTCCACAGTCTGCCTGCTTACGACTGGCTGCGGGTGTTGCGCTTGGTAGCCTCCTTGGCCTTCTCAGTGCCAGTGGCAACAGCCTCAGCGGCCTTGTCCTTGACCTCCTTGGCCTTCTCCTTGACATCCTTAGCAGCCTTCTTGACAACAGGGGCAGGAGAGCTGCCGCCAGAGACAAGGGAAGCAAGAATGGCAATGAAGGTAATGAGGAGGGCGGCAGCGCCACCAGCAACCTCAGGGACGAACTTGATAGCCTCGACGGGGTCCTTCTTGGCAATGGTCACGAAGAGGTCAACCTTCTCCTTGATGTAGGTAACGGGGTCCTCGGTGAACTTGAGGTCGTTGGGGGAAGAAGGCTTGTTCTCCTCAACCTTGGGCTTCTCAGCCTCCTCGAGCTTCTCCTCAACGGGGTGCTTCTTGAAGAAGGTCTCGTCGGCAAGAGCCTTGGCGTCCTCAACGGAGTGACCAATGTAGATGTTGTCGAAGAGAATGTTGTTCTGCATGGTCCAGATCTCGAAGCCAATAGCGCCCATGGGCTCGAAGTTGGCGGGGGTCTTGTCCTCGAAGTATTCGGGGTTGGTGATCTTGCGAGGAGCCCAGGGCCCCTTGTAGTCGGGGTTGTCAATGAGAGGAGCGTTCCAGATGCCCTTGTACTCGGGGTTCTTCTTCATGGGCTTAGTCCAGGGGCCGCAACCAGAAACCTCGAAGCACTTGGGGTTGGGAATGGTGGGGGCGATCCAGTCACCGTCCTCCTCATCATCCCAGTCCTCAGGCTTCTGGGCCTCAGGGTCGGGGATAGTCTGGGGCTCATCAACGAGCCAGTCCTCGGGCATGCTAGCCTCCTCATCGACAATCTCGTACGGGGCATCCTCATCCCAGTCCTCGGGCTTCTTGGCATCAGGGTCGGGGATACGAGCCTGGTCAACCCAGTCCTCGGGCTTGGTGTCGTTGGCGTCGTCAATCTCCGCCGGGGGGTTGACGGAGGGAACAAAGTCCTCGAGGAGGCTGCCCTCCTTGACGGTCTCGCCATCCTGCTGGATGAGGTAAGTGTTGTTGGGGTGGACGATGAGCGTGTAGAGCTCAGTGGTCTTGACGATCTTGGCCGTCGGGGGAGAGCTGAGGTGCTTCTCCTCATACTCGCCGGTCTTGGGGTTCTTGTGGTTGAAGATGAAGTGCACCTTGTTGTTGTGGCCGCACTTGTCGGGACCGAACATGATGACGTAGGGGGTGGTGTTGGAGAACTCGTCCTGGTGGAGAGCCTTGTTCTCACGGAGGAGCTTCAGGTAAGCACCACCGCACTCGAGGCCGTCTGAATGGTCTCTGTTAGCAATTGCCTGTTATGAGAAACGGGTAGCGGGCGATGGTGACTTACTCTGAAGCTTGACCTCATACTGGACAACGAGGTCCTTGCCCTTGGGGTCGATCTTCTTGGGGAACTTGGCCGAGATGGCGTGGTGAGCGGCCGCGTTCTTGACAACGAGACCCTTGTCACCCTCCATGCCCTTGAAGACGACGGGCTCCTCGACGGACCACTCGCCGACGTAAGCCCACTCCTCCTCGGTATCGGGGCCGGACTCCTTCTTGGCGTGGGAAGGCTTCCAGCGCGAGTCCCAGTCATCGGTGAACTGCTCGAGGAAGGGAGCCTTGAGCTTGGTAGGCTGTAGGAATGCATTGGTTAGCTGCTGTTTATGGTGATGAGGCAGATGGCCTGCATTGACGACTACTTACAGTAAAGGTAGGGACCTCGACGGGAGAAACCGAGGTGGCAGCCTCGGCGACGGTGCTGGAGCTCTCGTCCTTGAGCACCTTCTGGGAATCGTCGGCGCTGACACCTCCGGCAAGGAGGGCCGCGCTGGCGGCAGCGGCAGCTACGTTGAACCTCATGATGAAGGCGAAGTTGCTGTTATCTCAAGCTGAATTCGCAGTCGCGTTTGTGGTAGAGGTGTAGATGGAGGGGTTGGTTGTTAGGTGCTGGTGGCTGAAAGAAAGACGTCGAAGTCGAGGTCGAGTTCGAGACAGACAGAGACAAGAACCTTGTTGGGCAATGGATATTCACTCCCACGGCACAAGGAGAGGAAAGAGGAGAAAAAACCAGGCGGCGATGGGGGAAAGGGTTCGGTGGTGAATTAAAAGTTTCGGCGATGGTTCAACCTCTTCCAAGTGACAACGTGTCTTTAATGGGCCGCCCTGCCCGCTGAGACGTGAGATGGCAGACTGCTGGGGGGAGCTTTGGCGCGGCAGCGGGCGGGACCTGCGGAGACCAACATTATTGCGGGGGCAGGTTTGGGGCACAGGCCTGGGAGGCTATGGCAAACTGGCCTCTCAGCGTCGTTTTAGAGTCCAGTCGGCCGGGACTTGTGGAAATGCTTCGAAACTTCCATGGACGGGATTGGACAGAGGACAGGGGTCTCTTTTCATTGGACAACCTTGGAGTATGTAACAATTGTTCTACTTCAGGCCATTGTCATCCCTTTTTGCTACAAGGAGCCAACGTGCATGTGGCACAAACGGTGGGTTTTTATCTCAGCTCCCTTGAAACTGTTGTTGTTAGGTTGGTCTTCAAAGATGTCCATCTCCAACTCCAACTTCGGAATGTCTTCACCGGCACCGAAACATGCGGCGATGGATGGCTTCCATGCTGATTGCCGAGTGGCTCTCTTTCCCGTAGCGTCCTGTTGGTCAATTGCATTGGAGCCATTCCTTTTAGCGCGTGTATATTAAGTGGGGCTTCAGTTTCGACCACGAGCATCGCCATGCAGAGAGAACACTTCAAGGGTCCTGTCTTGTCTCTGAAGAGAATGTTTGCATTGAAAGCGAAGGCAATCATGTTCGTCTCGTGTGAACATATTGGTATTTGTGCGGTGAAAGATATAATCAAAGGCTGGTTCCGTCTCTTGCCTGGTTGTTTATCCACCACCGTGTCTTCCAGAAGGTGAAGTGTCATTGTTCCGAGATCTCGATCTTCGTCTAATGGGTCCGGACCAAATAACCATTCTGGCTACGGAGCTTTGCCAGCTTCCGAGTATGGAAAAGTGAATACCTTCTGCATAGAGAGAGGCCTGGCTTGACACTTGAAGACATCTTCAACCCCCGAGTTGGAGCCCTGATGGCCTCTCTAGATCGGGCAGGCCAACTCTCTTCAAGATCCACAGATCCAAGTCTTGCGGATAGCGCCTCGAAGTGCTGCAAAGAGCCGGCTGAAGCACCCAACTGACCAACTCTTCACATCGAGTTCGTTCGCAGGGATCGACCAAATCTTTGAATACCGTGGCTCTTTCTCTTTCAATATCGTATTTAGCCTCATCTCGCCAGTCTTAATCTCGAGACTTCAATATTTACACGGACCAGCCGGTGATAGAGGGGGATCCGCACGGCAGAAGCTCCCGACATAGCGCCATTCTTCCCGGATCCCGGTCACTGAACTGGGGCGGGACCACATTTTTTCAATTTCTTGGCGTCAAACTTGCTCCGCGCACGTCAACGGCCGCTATCGAAATCGCGAAATCCACCCCTCCACCTCCGTGCCCGAAGCCCGCGCCGCGATTCCCAACTCCGCGACCGTCCTCCGCCGCCCAGTAAACCTCGACCTTTCCCGAGCCCTACCCGCTCACCCGCCGCCAAAATGTGTCCTCCCACCACCACCTCCACCACCGAAAACAACAACGACCACCTAGTCCAATCCCCCGACCCCAACCACCCGGCCAACCTAATCCCCGCGCTCTGCGCCAAGTTCTGGACTTTGGGGTGGGTAACCGGCACAGGCGGCGGCGCCTCGATCCGCTCCGATGACGACCTCGTCTACCTCGCCCCCTCCGGCGTCCAAAAGGAGCTGATGAAGCCCGAAGACATCTACGTTTTGTCTTTGGCCGCCCAGGCCCAGTCTCTCGACAAGACACAGCGCGTCTACCTCCGTTCGCCAGCCAACTTCAAACCCTCGCAATGCACGCCCCTCTTTCTAGCGGCGTTCACCAAGCGGAATGCGGGTTGTTGTATTCATACGCACTCGCACTGGGCGGTGCTGGTTACGCTCATCCTAGAAACGCAAGGAGGGGAGGGGAAGGATAAGCTGTTTGAGATCAACAATATTGAGCAGATCAAGGGTTTTGGCAAGGGGTTTGGCAAGAGTGGGAATTTGGGATATCATGATACGTTGAGGATTCCGGTGATTGAGAATACGGCGCATGAGGAGGACTTGACGGAGTTTTTGGAGGAGGCGATGGATAAGTATCCGGATACGTATGCGGTGTTGGTGCGCAGGCACGGTGTTTATGTGTGGGGGGAGAATGTGCACAAGGCGAAGACTATGTGCGAGAGGTATGTCTTTTTCTCGTGTTTGCGGGTGGTGTCTGATCATGGGCTAACATCTGTGTGTTTACTACAGCTTGGATTACCTCTTCCAACTCGCCGTCGAAATGAAGCAGCTCGGTCTTCCCTGGGTTACCGATATCGAGCCTACGATTCCTACGAGGAAGTAAACAAAATAGTGATACCAGAAACAAAACCAAAAACACTCGATCAAACAACAAGTCCAGTTCAGATGTGTCCGCGAAGTGATTCATACCGCTGATCATTACTACCATACCACTCGTTACTACCTGCAACTTTTCAGTTACCAAAAGGTATCAAACACAGACCCAACCGCCACAAAACCTCATTAAGTCCGTCATCAAACCCATTCACCCATACCAAACCCATTAACCATAACCATGATCACATCCGCTCATCCCATCATGCCCATAACCATCACATCATACACCAAATCCAAAGCCATCAATCAATCATCCCACCCACCCAAACTCACTTCCCACCCCCTAAAGCACAGCCGCCAACCCCAAAAGGAAACCTCCCAACCCACCAACAGCGGCAACCCTTCCAGCAGCAGCAGCACTCCTCGTGCTCTCAACCGTCGCCGTGCTAGTAGCCTTGCTATCATCCCCATTATCCCCATCACTAGGCTCAGCGCTAGGCGTGCTAGTGCTCGTAACCGTCGTAGTGAAACTACCACTGACGACCGTGCTCACCACGACAACGTTTGTGCGAGTGACGCCCGTGGTGGTCGTCGCAGCAGAGTTGGAGTTGTTGTTAGAGGGGGAGGTGGGGTTGGCAGCAGCGGCGCCGGTGGTTGCAGTGAAGTAGTGCTGTCCGATGCAGTCTTGTACGCAGTCTGAGTACTTGGCGTTGTCGGATTCGGTGCCGTTGCCTTTGGGACAGGCGGTTACGCAGTCGTTTGTGTCGTTGACCTGTGGAGGATGTTATTAGTATGTGGTTTATTGGACGGGGAGGGTTTATGTTGGGGGAGAAGGAGATGTGTAAGGGGAATGGGAGGGAGAAGATGGTGAGGGAGGGCAATATGTGAGGAAAGATGTTATAGACGAAAAAGTAAGGAAAGGTAGAAGAGACATACATCCTGATCAGAAGGGTTAGGAACAGCAATGCACTTGCTCGTGCAAGAAACATCGCCATCCTGGCAGGCCGCTAAGCACTTGGTGATCGCGGTCTGCTCAGAGTTCTGAGGGGCCGAGGCAGAGGCGGTGCCGGACTGGGCGTTCGCGGAGAGGGCGAAGAGGCCGGTGAGGATGAGAGGTGTGAAGCGCATTTTCGTTGTCGGTTGGTATTAGATATTAAAGTGAAGGTATTCCGATATCTATATCGTGTATGTAAACAGCAATCTCAACAAAGCGAGTGTGAGAGCGAGTGTCGGTTCGGTACGAGTATTATGGACGAGACAACAAGTTCTGAGGAGAGGAAGAGAGAGGAAAAGGGAAGCGGAGGGATGTGTTATGTTAAATACTCTTCCACACTGGGAGAGGGAACGAAGGGAATGGACGGACAGACACATGCAAGCCACCACTTTCCTCTCCATCTCCATCCTCCATGTTACGTAGGTACCTTCCTTCTCCCTCTTCTCCATCAACGCCGTAGCAACCAGAACCTACCGTGACTTACCGTCGTGCCTGCGCCTCAAGTACTCGATTCGGTCGTTTTCCGTGACAGTCGTGAATACTACGAGCTAGGGATACATAGAACATGGGGGAAAGCAGGTCACGATGCCTGACTGTCTGTCGTTGCAAAGTGTGTTTGGCTGGTGATTTCCACTGACTTCTCCAAACCCGAGCCGGGGGGAGGTCTTGGACCGGTCTTGGACATTCTCCCCCACAAATGTCCACAGACACGAAGGCACGGACAAGGGTCCCTAGACTAGTCTGAGCGGCAGCAGCCCTTTGGATGGTGGAGATGGCAGGATGGACAGACACCACCACCAGAAAAGTGATCCACGATGCAGACGAGAGCGATGCGCCTCGAAAGTGGATGAGTTAAAACGACGGCCCGTGGATATTATTGCTTGACTTTTCTCCACTGATCCAGTGAGATATGACCTGCTGTGCTGTGTTGTGCTGGACGGAATGTCGTGTCGTGTTGTTGTTGCTGACAGAACGCTTCGGGTTTCGAGTGCCGAACGAACAGTCTTGCCATTTGTGTTCAGCCCGGTCAAGCGTTGTGTGACCCCGCGAAATGGACAGACAGAGAGAGATTGTCTGATGTTTCCTACCTGCCATGGGCCAAGTCTCTCCTTCCCACGAAGATCCCTTTACCATTACAATCCCCAATTATCGCGACCAACCCCAGGGTCATCACAGGGATAGAAATCTTGGTCAGAAGTTTATGCACACTTTCACTTTCCCGTGGTTCCCCTGGCTTTGGTGGTGTTCAGGTATGTGTTGTGAAATTAAAATTACTTGCTGCCACCCACCATTACCTATCCTTTGTCCAGATTGCGCGGGTGTGTCAGTGTGGTGGTGGTGGGTGGTGTCCATCTGCCGTCGCAGACTCGCAGACGCCAGCGCCGAACGAGACGAGGAAGAGAGAAGGACGGGAAGGAGGAAAACGACGGAAAAAAAAAAGTGGGTGTGGTGCTATTTTGCCCGATTCGGTATCCATTCGAGGCAGTGACCAATCAGAGCCGGGAGAGGGTTTCGGATTTTTAGTGTAATTCGTGTTTGATGCTGGGCCACGCGCCCTCAGCTTCGTCTCTTTTCTATTGTTGTCTTTACAGAGGTCAGAGAATGATTTCGAAGCCGAGACTCACGATATTGACCTGTTTCGAGATTCAGTTCTTCCGGTGTGCAAGACCAGACGATGCAAAGCTTAGGTAGGCAGACTTGACAGACCGGGGCCGGGAATGTCCAAACGGACGATGCACTGACGCAGCTGAGACGGCAACGAACAACTTAACTCCTGCACGCCTGAAAATGCAAAATGCAAAATGCACGCCTGCAAATCCGTCCAAGCCACCTGCACCCGAACCGAACCGCTTGGACGACTTCAGTTGCCAAGCGCAACCCATCATCACTGTGACACAGAAGGAGGGAACTGGCTGGCGACAACAAAACGCCTCTCCTCCTCCTCCTTCTCCTCCTTCTCCCTAGCACCAACAATGGGCGGTCGGGTGATCAGCACTTGCTTGGAGCTAGTAGCAAACGCCGAGAAACGCAGCCATCAGATGGTTTGAACTGATTCTCGGCCTTGGCTTTGCTTGGCTGGTCGGAGAGGGAAAACCTTGAGCGTCGAGGGCCTCCAACTACAAGAAAGGGAGGCTCGAAGGCAAGCGTTTGTGAGGAAATGGGACGAACATCGTCCGTGAACTTTCGTTGACCCGAAAGCGCGGCAGGGCCCGGGCCTCTGAAATTTGCGCTGCGCTGCGTTGCGCAAGGCAAATCTTTGAGGTAGTGCTCAAAGCTTACCTTATTCTCTGTGGCACACTTGTACACCAGAGAAATCACCACTCATGAAACCGCAAGTGCCATGAAACCAAAAACAACTTCTCCGAGCCCGAGAGTCTTGTGCCATACATACAACAGTGCCGTGCCGTGCCGTGCCATGCCGGAAATAAGGCCGTCTAGACTAGCCGACTTATACGAGGAACTTCCCAGCCAACGATATGCACAACTGTTCGTCCGATGACCAGTCCACTCTCTCTGTTGCTGGGACACGCATCCAGGCGTTTTTGATGATGCCCAGAACGTGAGGCTTTGAACTTGGAAAATGTACAAAGGGTCTCGATGCATTGAAATACGAGCTCACGGTCTGTAGTCTGACTGAGTCTGGAGCTTTGGTCAGGGAAGGTCGTTACCAGATCAACGGCGACAGGTCAAATTGGCCACCCGGGCCACTTGCGTTTGCGTGACTTGGATTGTTGTTATTTTTAGAACACCAAATGCCATACGCTCAGTTCCTTCGAACGATGAAGATCGGTTGCGAATAGCTTCATTTGCGTACCTCACTCATCATTTAAACTCGGGGCGAGCAGAACACCGTTCTTAACCCTAACCCTTTCATGCCCATTATTTACACCATAACACAGCACTCATCACACACCTTTCGCATCACATTTCCAACCAACCTCAACCGTACCGGTTGCTCTCACCAAACGACCAAATCTCCTCTTCACCACGGAACTTCCCCCTCCTTATCCCTAAACGTCCCCGTCTCTCCCCCCTCCTCCTGCACAACCCTCACCACAATCTCCGCCGCCTCCCAAGGCTCCTGCTTCCCCCTAAAGTTATTCAACCCCGTCTTCGTATACCCCGGACAAACCACATTGACCTTCCACTTCTCCCCTCCTCCCTCCTCCGCATGCCCCAATCTCCACGCCAAGTGCTTAGCATACATATTCAACGCCGCCTTGCTAGCGCTATACTCGGTGTAATGCCTCGTGACATTATCCAAATCGAGATTACGGCTGTTGGCTTCGTTGAAGGTATAGGGTATTGATCCCAGTCCTGAGCTGACGAAGATTATTTTCCTCTCTGCTTTCGGTGATGCGGATAGTAAAGGGAGGAGTCCGTCGGTTAGGAGAGCAGGGCCGATGAGGTTCGTGTCGAGGATGGAATGCCAATTCTCTCTTGCTCTTTCCGGTGCGTGTGGGTTTGTGACGTGCGTGGAGAGGGAAGAAGAGGAGATGGCCGCGTTGTGCACTAGGATGTCGAGGTGGCCGTGTTTGGCGGAGATGTGGGAAGCGGCGGCGGAGATGGAGGTGTCGGAGGTTAGGTCGAGAGTTAGGGGTTCGAGGGTGGTAGAGGCGGGGAGGTCGGGGAGGGAACGCAGGGTGGTGATGGCGGACTCGACGGAGGAGAGGTGGCGGCCGGAGAGAATGATGTGGTAGGTTTTGTCGGGGGAGGTGCTGAGGCGCTTGGCGATTTCGAAGCCGATGCCGCGGTTGGCGCCGGTGATGAGGACTATGGTTTTGGAGTCGGGGGCGGTGGTGGGCATGATGGGAAGCTTTGGTGTGCGCCGGCTGGGAAATGATCGATTGTTGACGGGGAAGTGAAGAGGTCGTTGTTAGCGATGTGTCCCCAGATGTTGCTGTGGTTTTTGTCGTCGTCTTTGGTTCTGTTCGTCTGAACATCGTGAGGTCTTTATACCGCCTGCACGTCATCGCGACGTATCCGCGGCCATCTCGTGAACCATTTCAGAGCTGCAATCCGGTCCTAATATTCGACCCGCGGACACCGATGGGACGGCTGTATGGTAATCGCCGAAGTTTGACGGGGTTAAGTACCCAGCATTTCGCCATACCTCCCGTCGTCGATCACCTGTTTTGGTGGTGTTGAGTGACGGCCTGGAGATAAGCCTCCACGAACGCCTAAACTCCGTGATCGTCAAATGTCGACGAGCGTAAGCCCAACAGCCCTCAATGTTTGTAGACAGATTTGTTCAACCATGGCGACGCCTCAAACCAACTCTGCATCCCCTCTCTCCACCAATCCCTTCGCATCTGACCACCTCAAAATAACAATATCCCCCTCTTTGCCCGTGAGCACACCATCGACGTCGACTCCGTGACACTCAATCTCCGCGTCCTTTAACAGACGAATGAACACGGCCGAGTCAAGGTCAGGACTGTCAATCATGCTGATATTGCCCGCCGTATCGTTCAAGTTCTGCATCGCTGGCGGGAACGTCCCCAGGAAGGAGTTAAGATAGTGGTTGTGCAACAAAAGCTGGTGTCTTCTCGCGTAAGCCTCTTCGATTTGTGACATGCGTGTTCGGAGATTGTCGTTCGAGATGTAGTGGAGGAGGTGTTTGTCGATCTATCCATTTTTTTAAATGTCAGCATTTTCCCCAGCTTGTCTGCAAGTAGAGAAGGAGAGGGAGTTGGCGGGTGCCATACCTTCGAAATCCTCGTCCTCAAAAACGACCTAACCAAGTACTTATACCTCTCCAACTCCGTCTGGATAACAATCAGCGCGAAGTTGGTCTTGGGATCCATGTCGCCCGTCATCTCCTCCACTTTCTCTATCTGCCGCTTGATCTTGTCGTTGATGCGCTCGAACAGCTCGTTGGACGGCCAGGGAAGTAGTTCGGGTGTAGAGCGCTCGGCGACCCAGGCGCGCGTCAGGTCTTGCAGGTCGCGCGTTTCTTGAGGGATCTGGTGCGAGACGGGGTCGACTTCGCGGAGAATGTCGTCGATGTCCATTATTGCTGTGTGATTGGAGGGGATTTGGGGTGGATTGGGTTGTGAGGTGTGCGCAATGGGTTGTTGAAGAGGGAGAAGGGAGGGAGGGGGAGGGGCCGGGAGAAAGTTGTCGCCATTTTTCGTGACGGGACTTCGATCTCAGGTTCAGGCCTCGAACGCGGGGCAGATTCCCACCCCGGATTTTTAGGGGCTCGGCGGGCTGCTACGGCGATCCAGTGGAGCGGTTCATCCCGCTTTTAGTGACGTCGATGCCCGCTGCGTCCCCTAACCTTAACGTACAGGGGTCTCATAGGGGCCCCTGAGTTTATGTAAACACCACGGCGAGCATGGGAGGGTGGTCGACGGGAAGTTTGGGTCTTTAGACTCGAAAATCATTACATATTGTGTTATAATTGGGTTAGAAAACTATAGTAGTCTCGATATTGCAAGTGTTGCCTTTCCCTTTCCCTCCGTCCCGTCCCGCTCCTGGTCAAATCACCTCCGTAATTGCTGTCATCAGAGTGTGTTGGCGACGGAGTCACTTTGTTCGGTTAGGCTGAGGATTTTCTGACCCCAGTCTGAATCTGAGGCTCTTCGGGAGAACATCAACTTGTACATGAGAGCCGGGTTGGGAGGTGAATCGCCCGGAGACATCTCACCAGCGCTAGTTGATGTTGGTGTAAGCACCGTTGTGTCATCGGATGATGACTCCTCCTTTGCCTCGACTCCCGAGACCGAGTCCGATGTTGAGATCTCTGCATTATCGACAACATCATGAAGACTGTCTTGAGTGCTGCGTACCATCTTCTCATCTGCTTGCCCTGTGTTCTTGATCTTTTGCCTGCTCTTCCTCCTCTCGGCAATGGACCGCCCTCCAAGTTTGCTAAGATCGGGGATAGGCTTGAAATGATACGGCGAGATCGAGTCCAGACCTATCACTATCTCTGTGAACTGTCTCACCGTAGTTCTTGCTGCTTTCGGACTATCATCCGCGTTGTCGTCGGCTTCGTCTCGTTTTCGATCTGGCTGTTTGGCATTATTATAGCGCATCTCATCGTCCTTAACAGATTCGCCTTTGATAACCTCATTTCTATCATCTGTCCGGCACTCTTTCGAGATAACGTTGTCCTCTTCCTCCTTGCTCCTTTCATGTAGACATTTTCCCTCCGTGGCCGCGGCTTCTTCGTCCAATTTATCCGTAGTCTCCACTTCGTCCTCTTGCTTTCCTGATCTTTCATCCGTTATTTTCGTATCGTCCACGTCCCTGGGTTCCTTGATCTTCATCCGTCTCACCGTCCCAGTCGGCAATCCTGTCCCTTTTCCGCTCGCCATCCGTTCACAGTCCCCTAAACGCCGCCTCAGGAACCACTCAACCGAGTGACGGCCATGGCCATTTTTGGCGAACCTCTCCAATGCCTTTCTTAGCAATGAATCCCATTTAGAGACTTCTTTTGGGTCATATTCTCCCTCCTCTTTTTTTTCTGACGGTAGTGTTGCGAAAGGTTGTGGTGCGGTGGACGACGAGCGTGACGAAAGGCCTGTTCTCAAGAGCGAAAAGTCTTCCCTGGAGCGATATATCGTGCAGGCGCGGTTGTGAGGATAGTATAGGATGATCTTGTAGAGAGGAGATTCTTCTTCTTGGCTCCTCGACTTTGACTTGCTCTTGGATTTCCCTTTCCGCCTGTCTTTGTACTGAGTTCGAGAATCAGAGTCTGGCCTGGGCTTATGTTGACGTCGAACCAGAGTCGCTATGGGCAGCGTTCGGATGCCATTGTAGCTGTTGTGATTCTTTTGGGTGTGTAGTTGAGGCTTGAATCTTGTCTCAGGCTGAGATTCCGATGTCTTGGAAGTGGCCTCCAAGTCGGGCGAGAACATCAGTGGGACCAGCATGTTGTTTCTCGCGTAGTCTGTGATTGTTGGTGACAGAAGGCGGAGGATATCTCAGGATAGATATTTGAGGTGATCGAATCGGGGATCAAGATTAAAACAGCCGGGTGATATCTAAGAATAAGCTCGCTTGATGGAAGCGAAAAGAGTTGGGAAGGAAAAGAAAGAAAACAAACCACACCGCAACCGCAATGATATAACCACGCTGACGCGCAATGTGGATATCACATGTGTCCCACTGTATGCAAAACTAGTGATCAACTAGTTTCGGGACTTGGAAACCAGATCCATCCCGTCATGTGTACTGGAACGGGACCTCATTCCAACCGGGAGTGGTTACCGGACGTGTTGCTGGCAACACAGGCGGTATCAAGAGCAAACCGTAAGGTCGCACAACAGGCGGTTCAGGTGGCTCAACAAAGAGCGTGCCTCGCAAGGCTGATTGGACTGACGAACCAGGAGCCGACAACGGGGACGGTTTGGCACGGTAGAGCTGACATTCTCACCTGAAACGAACTATTTGGCTAGACCGGCGGTGACTATGCACCATGGGGATCACTGTGATTAGTAGAGTCCAAGGCCGATGATACCGCCTTTTTCTGCTTGCCAGTAAGATGGGCTTTCTTCAAAAAGTGCATTTTGGGTTCCAGGTTGGCATGCCTAGCAAGTCAGTCGGTGGTGGTGGGAGATGATGTTGTCAAGTGGAAAAGTGTTGAGTTGTCAACAGCCGAGCTTTAGTTATTACGGCTCAGGGTCGATAGTCCAAGGGGACATTTCCATGCATGGTTGACACGGGCTCATTTCGGTAAAAGGTCCGTGAGATATACCGAGGGTTGTGAACGTGTATAAAACTGTCGTGAATCACAAGGTGGTGTCGAGATGTTCTCGATTTGTGCTCAGCTTGAGATGTTGCAGTTGAAACAAAAAAGAGAAAATGACGGAGGCCTTCAAGTGCAGTGGACCACACCGACACAATCGGGTATAGCGTGTTTCTGCTCCAAACCCTAACCCCTGCCCTTCTGAAACGCAACCTTTCCACTGGTTTAATGCGACTTGACCACATGGGGCCGTGAAACCCCGCAGTACCGCTATCAATCCGTTGCCCGGCTCCCGTGTGAGTGATAACACAAGGACGAGTTTGTTTTGTTTGGCTTTCACAAGGTCTGTTGGACATAATAACCGACTTCGATATAGCTTGTCCGACCTTTATAGGCGTACTGAAGTTCAAAGAGCAACTGACTTAACAGAGGTCAAGTTGCCCTCCGTTTGAGTGTTGCTAGGGCGTCCAATCAATAAACCTTCTGCGCTAATGCAGCATGAGAGCTCACAAGCATGTCGACTGTGCCTGCGTGATCACCAGCATGCGAATTGGGAGATGTGATCCTGATTGGAAAGATTTCTCGACTTGTGGCCAACTCTGGAAAGATTGACTTGACTTTCACCACTGCAGATATCCTGCTCTTTGATTCTTCCCAGAGATTGCTGAATTCAACTTTCCCGTATTGACGGGAGTAGTCGTGAAAGAGCAGACGGTGTTGTCTGCGCCTTCTTCGGACCCAAGGGAGCGAAAGTGGAAAGTGGACTGCGATGGTGGGCCCCTTCTCCATGCATTGTCCAGCAATCCCTGCCCACCTTGCATTGCCCGGTCGCCGTGCCTGCCCCTTCTATTCCATGCGTCAGTCCTTCACTTCACTTTACTTTGCACCTGCCCCAACAGCTCCAGCTTTGTTTTCTGTTTTCAAACCTAATTCTCCCTTCGATTTATCTCGGAGCTCTTCCTTGTTGACATTTTTGACATTTTCCCATTTTCCCCTTTCTCTTGACAAACAGCTTTTGAACAAGGTCTTTGTTTTCTTGGTCAGCTTTTGTTATCAACCCCCGCCTTAAGATACTATCACAGCTATCTTTGGCGCATCGCATCGGATTAGAACATCGTCGCCGTTTTCATCCTTTCTTCAACAAGACTCAACATCGCCAACTGCAGCCATGTCATTGCAGGACGCATACAAGAGGTTCCTTGGTTCGCCAAGCGCCGCTGCGCTCTCGGACGACGCCTCCCTCCACTACATCACAACCACCACCAGCGTTGCCGGCGCATCCAATATCACCAAGCATCTATCTAGCGTCGCCAGCCAGGTGAAGAAGGAGAAGGAGAACGTTCTCTATGCCATCGAAGGCCAAGATGCCCTCGCGCTAGAGGTCAACACCTCGCTTGAGTTCCTCATTACTGGAGGCCCCTATCTCCCTGGTTTGGAAGACAACTACGTCGCCGATCGCAAGGTCAACTTTACTATTGTGAGTTACCAAAGCTTCCCCTCCCAAGTTACCCCTCCCTCCATGAATCCCGGCCAAGTGCTAACCCTGCGCTTGACAGTTCCACATCGTAACGTTCAACAGCGACGGCAAGATCACACAAATCCGACAGAGCTGGGACCAAGGCTCGCTTCTTAAGCAAGTCGAGGTTATTGGCAGGTCCGGTCGCAACTGGCCAATTCGCGAGAGCAAGGATCAGATCAGTCTGATCACAAGATGCATCAAGCAAGGCGGTACGCCCGCTACCGACAACCAAGGCTCCACGAGCACCCGTCCCAAGGTTACCAACGCCATGCGCGATCCTCATGCGTCGCTTTCTCTGTTTGCCTCTCGCGAAGAGGTCGCAACCCCACCAGAGCCCGTTGTCTCTCCATATGCTGGAAGCAAGCCTCGCCAACGGAACTTCGAGGAGATTCTCGGAGACGAGCCAGTCGAGGACCCCACCTCGCCCAGTACCGACCGGAGCCGCTCAATGACTCCCGGCATCGCCCCCAAGGCAGGCGCCACGAAGCATTTCCAGCCCATCCGTCTCTTCGAGACTGACGAGAACATGCCCGAAATTCCCGATACACCCCAGTCGATCTATGCTGTTCAGCGCAAGGTAAAGCCCGATCCGACAAAGTACAAGCACTTCGACTTTGCCGACGGTTCCGATCCCGCCGACGCACCCCAACCTGGTGTTCCCTTCGATAAGAAGCCCAAGACCAAGCATGACAGCCAGTGGTCTTTCGACGACTTTGGCTCCCCCGAGAGGCCAGCTCCTACCCGTACCATTGTCAAGAGCTTCCTTAGCAGCGTTGACGACGAAGACCACCAAGGTCCTTCGACTCCGCAAAACAAGGCATCGCGTAAGCTGCGCCGTGATGACGAGACTCACTTCAATGTTGGCAACGACGGCCCATCTCCCGAGGTTCAGAGGAACAACCGCGGCGCTGGCACGAACGCAGCCTCCCACTTGTATGACGACGACCTTATGAAGGCTGATGGCAGTGCGCCATCGCCGCCGGCCCAGAGAAACAACCGCGGCGCTGGCACGAACGCACAGTCCCACTTGTATGATGACGACCTCATGAAGGCTGATGGTAGTGCGCCATCGCCGGTCCAGAGAAACAATCGCGGCGCTGGCACGAACGCACAGTCCCACTTGTATGACGACGACCTTATGAAGGCTGATGGTAGTGCGCCATCGCCGGTCCAGAGAAACAACCGCGGCGCTGGCACGAACGCACAGTCCCACTTGTATGACGACGACCTCATGAAGGCTGACGGTAGTGCCCCATCCCCGGACCAGATAAACAAGCGCGGCGCTGGCTCAAACGCAGGCTCCCACTTGTATGACGACAACCTCATTAAGGCTGATGGTAGTGCGCCATCGCCTACCCCCCGTGCGCTAAGCAACATCACCAACGCCAAGAACAGGGAGAAGCACTTTGAGCCTCACTTTGAGATGACGGATGAATCGCCCCAGGCTGAGAAGGGTGGCAACGGTCGCTCCAAGGCCACTGAGAATCGCCAAGCGGCTCAGCGCGGATTGGAAAGTCACTGGTCGATGGAAAACGAATCGCCAGTACAACGAAAGGAGAATTCCAACACGGGCATCACTATTGCAGGTGATGGTATGGGCAGCAAAAAGGGATTTGAGGCTAGCACCGCTGCCAACAAGGGCATCACCATTGCCGGAGATGGCATGGGTGGCAAGAAGGGAACGCAACGCAACTGGCTTACTTCTGAGGAGGAACCTCAGGACCTGCACCTCCAAAACCGAAACCCCGGCAAGAAGCAGACCTTGAAGTCTGACAACTTTTGGGACTTTTAAGGGTTCTGTGTTTGGTTGGGTTGGAGCTTGAATTGCTGGTATAATGTCGTCATACTGTTGTTTCACACTTGATATCACCTTGCTGTTTGTTTACCTGCTTATTTCGATTCCTCGAGAGAGTGTTCATGTCTGTGGACTCTTTCCCCTTCATATTTGGAGAAACAGTACGTTTGAGTAGCAGAGCGATATGGGAGAATTGTTCCTTGGCTTTGTGGAATTTTGTATGTTGCAAAAGGGGGGAAATTAATCGTTCAAGTCGGAGTGTCTGGTCAGTTGAACCTTGGCTTCACAATACCAATACCAGCATGAGAAAGATGAACAGATATGGAAGCTTCGTACATGACTGCTTTGCTCAAATGGGCAGATACATACACAAATACAAAATCATTCCTAGATCATGCCCTGTACCATTATTGACAAGTACACCGGATAATTGTTATGGCGGATGTCATGGCCATGGACGTAAGTAAGCACCTACTTACTTGCCATGCCAGTCTTCTCCTTGGGAAGCTGAATGGAGGAGTGCTTCTTGACTGCCCTCGTCCCAAGTGTTTTGGGTTCAGCTTATCGTGACTTATTGATCATCTGACTTGTATTTGGTGCTATTCATCAATACAGTATTTCGAAAAGGCTTGAAAACGAGTCACATTCTATTTACAAGTCTTCGACACCCACGAAAGCCGCCCTTTGTTTCCTACTCAAAGGCCACACAGGTTGAATTACATCGGATATAAGAGTCGAAGTGTGCCCAAGCGAGTTGAAGTCTATGTGATCCATTTGATCATGGGATACTAACGTACGGACGGGTCGCATTTCATTGACTTGATGCACTTCGCATACATCTATCTAGGTACGGGAGAAATGATCCAAGTAATCAAGTGCCAAAGAAGCTCACGGTTCCGCATATTATTCCTCTTCATGCCAGGTGTCCAAGCTTCAGCTTCCTTTGTCACATCTCATCTCCCAACGATATAATGGATTACCTCCGCGAGCCGATTCTGCTAGCAGTAAGAAGTATCTGTGACGCCTTCCAAGGGATTTCCTTCCTTTCTTTTTCTTTTTTCTTTCCTTTTTTATCCGCATTTTCACAAAAAGGGACATTTCTATGTAAGGTCCTCCTCGGAGAGGGTGGTGGGAGGGAGTTGGACTCTTCGTGATACAGAAGAGACTAACTGGTTATTTCCCTTTGGCTACACTATTCATGGGCATAATAGGCAAAGGCTTGCGTACCTGAGGCTTTTGAGTATGCTGGCCTTTGCACAGTTATGATGATGATAATAATACCTCTAGGCATGAATGCCCACCACTCAAAGATATATCATGTTCTTGGTACTCTTTGTTATTGGGATTTAAAGTGAGAAGACAATGATCAAATGCAAGAGACAGTTCAACACCATTTTACTTGTTCGCTATAGCCATCATCACAATATCTCACTATGGCTTCAGTCACTCTTGAGTTTTTGACTATCGCTCATTGCTCATTTGGGAAAGGTAAAAAGAGTTGAGTAAGAAGTGAATAAATCATGATATGTACAGCGTACCTTTCTACAAACACTCGAACATTCAGATAGGCTCAAAAGCCCAACGCTGACTTGCTAACGCGATGCCACACCATACCAGAAGCTCCAGACCAGAACCTCCATACCCGGTACTAATCCGTAGTCCCGTACAAGAACTACTCCGACAATAAACCTCCGTCCATACCTAGAACTAGATAAGTGCTAGGAAAAGAAGAAGAGAAGAAGAGAAAAGACAACGCCACCCTATAAAAGTAAAGATACGCCCCATGAAATGCGGCATTGCATGAATTCATACGTACGTCGCGTCGTCGTGGGTATAATGCCATCTCCTTTTTTTCGTCCCTTGAACAGATAAGGCACCCTCCTTCCTCCTGTTCACACCCTTCTTTTCGGTTTCCCACACCATCCTCTTCACATCAACACCCACCCTTCTTAGCCCTTAATATGGGCTTCACCTCTTCCTCGCATTCTCATCAACCTCCTCCCCCATCTCCTCCGGCCTCCTCGGATCCACATACGCACTGAGTCTCGAATCACCCCACCTCGCTCCAATCGTGACCCAAACATGCTTCATCGGGCCCGTGACATTCCTCGTCTCCCTGCAGCCCGTCCACCTCATCCTTTTCTCGCGTGACATGTCACTGTTTCCTAGTCCTCCGTTGGCGGACCACTCCCTTATCACGTCACGGATGAACGTGATCTTCTCGCGGAAGTGGTTAGCGGCGGGGATGTTCTGCAACGCAGCCGGGATTTCGGGGCGACGGCGGGAGGTGGAGGTGCTGGAGATGGTAGAGCGGGAAGGGGAGGAGAAGTTGAGGAGGGTTTGTAAGGGGTAGGAGAGGACGGAACGCTCGTCGAGAGCGGATTCGGCGAGGGAGCCGGTTATGGAGAGGTGGGTGGCGGCGGATTCGGGGAGGTGCCAGAAGTGGCAGAAGGTGCCGGTGGAGTCGAGGACGATTTTGGTGTGGTCGGGGAAGTTGAACTATCGTCACTGTTAGTTGAGAACGAAGAAAGGGAGAAGGAGGAAAACAAACCTGGAAATGACCGTCGCAAAACATCCAGCAGCCGACATCACCAAACCTCTGGTAAAAGGTCACGACATCACTAGGCGCAACCGTCGGGTCCGTGATAGTCGGCATCCGAATGGGCGCATCATCCTGGCTGTCCGACTCTCGGCCATACTGAATCATGTAGTTGGCGAACTTCTTCCATAACACAATGCGCTCCCTCTTTCGGTGGTCGTAGATATCCTTGCCCGCCGTAAGCTTACCCGTTGTACCGTCGGGGTTGACCGGGATATGGAAGTTCTGGGGCGAGACACGAACACGGTTGATGCCGTCCTCGCCATTGTTTTCGTAGAAGTATACGCCCTCATTTTGTGGCAGAATTTGGTGCCTGTCTGGATACCTAGGATCGTCTCTGCGCTGGCAATGACGTTCTGCACCATGAACGAGCACGCAAGCAGGGGGTAGCAAACCGCTTCGACTACCTTCCTGAGTAGGGATGCTGCGGAGAATGCACCCAACACTGCCATCGTTCAAGATGTAGCCCAGACCAAACTTGTTGGTGTAGTCAACCCACTTGACAACAATGTGAGGAGGCGATGGGGTCCTGTCCCTTGAGGATACAAGAGCCATTGAGCGGGCGTTCAATGCCCTTTCCAGTTCTGCCTGCAGTCTGCGAAGCCTCTCGAGAACAATGTCGGGCTGTGTCCCTGGTACCGCCTCTTGATACTCGGCAGGACTGAAGAGACTCAGCTTGTCTTCCTGAGGTTTTTGCGTTGTCGAGGTCGGCGCACTCCTCTGGACAGGAGCGGGCTCCTCAGTGGGCAACGCCGCCGCCTGGCTTCTGGTTGTTGGGTAGCTGCGAGAGCTACGAGTCGTGGGTCGAATTGGCTGGGATCCTAGTGCATCAGGAGCAGTCTCTGGCACTTCCCGCCTGCTAGACCGGGTACGTACTGAAGTAGAGCTAGCACTTCTGAGCGCCGGTTCTGGAACCGTTTGCGATCGACCTAAGCTGTTGACTGTAGCGAGAGGTCTGCCCTGGGCCCTTTGTTGAGCCGCAAAGCTCTGAGGTGGCGCACGAAGAAGTCCTGTTGTGCCCCTGTTGGCGATGCTCGCCTGGGCGAGACTGTTGCTCAGGTCATCCACAGCCGGCTTTTGAGGTTGTGAATGTATTACTCCCTCCATTCTGCTTCCGCCTATGTCCGCCAACGGAACACGCTTCTGCGGTTGTTGTGACGATGTCAGCTTGGAGGCTTGCTGTTCGGCTTGCTGCTGCTGTAATAGACGAGCCCGACGTCTTGCCTCGGTCTTGATCTCGTCATAGGGCCTGTAGACGATACCCTCGGCGAGCGGAATAACAGGGGTAAGGCCGTTTGCCTCCTCCTCTGCCATCTCTCGCCAAATGTTCTTGAACACAAACTGCTGTGTGCACCATGGTCCAACACTGCACTCCTTGCACATCTCTTGCACATTGCGGAGATTGTCTGCTTCTGCCCGGGGACCGGAAAGAGGATCGTAGAACGCAGAATTCTGTGGTGGGGACTCTCGGAGTCTGGACGAAATGTCGGAAGGTACGGGCATGTAGCCAGAGGTGAAGAAGGGATGAGAGACAATAGTGTCCGGATCCGGTCTCATGTCTGCGTCTTGCAGCATGCTTGCGACAAGATCCTTGGCCTCCAGGCTGTAGTACTTTTGTGTGGCATCGGGCGATGGCCATTCGTAGTCACGTTCTCTCGCGCGGCGGTAGATTTCGTCGGTCGTCGAAGACTGGAAAGGTGGTTTCGAGGTGAGCATGGCGTAGACAATGATACCCAGACTCCAGATGTCCACCATGTGGTCATGACCCTTCTTTCCCTTCTCGAGAATTTCCGGCGCAATGTAGTTGGGTGTTCCGCACAACGTCGTCCTCCTCATAATCTGCATGTCCTTGCCAGTCAGGAGAAGGGCAGCCAAGCCAAAGTCTCCAATCTTGGCGTTCATGTACTTGTCGAGGAAGATGTTGCCCATCTTGAGGTCACGATGAATGATACCCTTGGCGTGCATGTACTTGATGGCGCCGGCAATCTGGACGGTGTAGAAGCGCACTTCGGGTTCTGTCAGACCCTTGCGGCGCTTGACCATGTCCATCAGAGAGCCATTGGAGCATAGTTCGAGAACAAGATAGGTGCAGTTTTCAAAGGTAAAGGCGCGGTGGAACTGGACGATATTCGGGTGTCGCATTTTCGAGTGGATCTGGAGTTCGGTCTGGAATTTCTGTTCCATCTTGGAGGCCATCTGGGCCTTGACGATCTTGAGAGCGTATCGCTTCGAGCTTCCGATCAGCTTGCCATCGTAGCAGATAGCGAAGCCGCCCTTTCCTAATGGCTTGCCGACCTGGTAGATGGCGCCCTCTTTGCGATCGGAGCTGGGGGGTTCGTTGACATGGTTCGGCGGCGGCGGCGGGTGGTCTTTGTCCTTGGAAGCCTTGAGCCCGGCAGCTGCCTTGGACTTTAGCTCATGGGCTCTCGGTCTCGCCTGGGCGTTAACATCTCTAGGGGATAGGGCGTCCATACCGACACCTCTCATTCCCATGACTTCTCGAGCGCCTCGAGGATAACAGGTCGGGTATTATTAGGAAGTCGTCGAGTTTGACGTCGGTGTCGTTGATCGGGAGTCTCGTCTCTGTCGTCGGGTCATTCAATGCCGTGAATTATCTGAAGGTCTAAGGAGTGGAGATTCCACTTGGTTAGAAACAAAGTAAACAAAGCAAGGGGGTGTGCAGAGTGGGGATTGAATGGTGGCTGGGCAAGGTGGAAGGGAAGAAGAGGAAGAGGAGGACGGTCGACAGCGCCAATTGCTTGGAAGAAGCAAAAACTCACAGTGGGATTAGTAATCGTCAAGCACTGCTCGGCGACCTGGGATTCGACGTAAACCAGGCAGTATCATGAAGATAATTGTCGTCGACTGCAGTGATGATGTGTAGCGCGGATTGACTCGAGTGCGCGCTGGGGGTTCGGAGAAATAATTGGTGACAAAGACAACGAAGGTTGGTAATCCACTGCACTTCTAAGACTGCGCGCAAAGTCAAAATGCAAACCCACTCGGGACGGCGACGACTTGCAAAGGTGGAGGTCAAAGGAAGGTGAAGCGTGAGTGGGAAAGAAGCACCCGCCAACAAAATGATCAAGTTGTGTTGAATTGCAAAAGTGAAGGACGGAAGTTGCTATGGAATGAATCCACCGTCCAAAATTGGCAGGCAGACCTTTGTTTGTCCCTTGCCCAGTCAAGTCGCCAGGGCAACGGCAAAGGTTGCGGGGACCCTCTCCAGCCCAGCCAAGTCGCCTGCCAAGCCAGCATCGCAGCGCGCCCACAGGCGGACCAGGGGACCTGACTCGCCCGGTTCAGTGGGGTGGTGAGCTGGCTTTTAGCGGCATCTCGACTCGACGTTAGCGTGCTGTTTACGCCAATCAGGCAGCTGCTGTCAAGCTTATCGATACCTGTACAGTTCCCGCCGGTCTCCGGCTATGTTCGTCATCCGAACTTTTGAAGATTCGCTTCCTTCGATGTGTTGTCACATGCGGCTGTAAGAAACAACAATTGCGACCTGATAAAAGCAAACAACAGCGATCACTTGGCAGATAGTCACTCCTTGTCCAACCCAATTCGTCCCATTCGCGGAACCTCGGCATCACCCAGACCACCTCACCCACCAACGACCAGCGGTTTCCCTGGTTACCTCCTTGGCAACACCTCATGATGGTCTCCCTCCCTCTCTTTAAGCTTGCCGCGCTCTTTGTGCGGCATATCTCCAAGTATGGCGCAGTATGTCTCTCTATCTTCCGGTCCCCTCCCCTTCTCCTCGTCATAACTAACATGTTTCTTCGCAGAACCATATCAAACACCAAGCCCATGAACACCCTAAATTCCGCGCCTTCGCCGCCAAGTATGGTCAAATGATGCACCAGCTCAACATGCGCATGTCCGTCCTCGCCCTTCGAAACGCCGACGCCGAGCAGCGCGCAAAGGAAGCCAAGGAGAAAGCCGAAGCGCCCACCGTCAAGACGGAAGAGCAAATACGCAAAGAGGAGGAACTGAAAGCCAAGTACGGCGTCATACCAAAGGAATCGCACCCCGTCAAGGAGCCACCCAAGAGCATATGGAAGCGCAAGTTCAGACCGTTGCCTGAGCCCAAGGCCGTGGACCTGTTTGCCGATGTGATTGGGGATGCGTTTATCTTGACGATTGCCAGCTCGCTGCTGCTGTACGAGTATTACCGGTCCTCGTCAAAGCCCGATCCGAACGTGCAGAGGATAAAGGATTTGGAGAAGCAGTTGGAGGAGGGAAGGCAGAGGGAGGAGGAGTTCCTCAAGAGGGACGAGGAGAGGAAGGCGAGGTTGCAGGCTATTGAGGATGCGCTGAGGGCATACAAGGACCCGAAGACGAAGAAGCCTATCTTCCCGTCGCCAGTGGCAGGCTCTTCAGATGAGTCGGAGGAGGGCTTTGTTCTTACGAGGATATTCTCTGGACTTACCGGGAAGTTGGGCTTCTAAGTACGACTTATGGATTGGTCATCTTATTGACACCGCAAGCTCCTTCTTATACCGGTCGAACGGTCCTGGTCCCAGCGGCCCTCGATGTTGAAGGACGGACTATGAAGAAAGACGTACCATGCGACGCGCAATACGTGTACATACACGCAGCACTGTATTTTACCCGGATCCTCTTGCGCTCCAGGCAACACGGCCGGGGCAAGCGCGAAGAGTTTGAGGGGCTATACACGATCCAAGGGAGGAGCGACGGATGAAAGGGCCTCGGAAACATTCAGCAGTTTCGCATTACGATAAACACGGCAGGCACGGCGGACTACAATACAGGAGGAGCATCTTAGACAGCATACCAGATACCTACTTAAAGCTAGACGATACCCTTGTCATTGGATAACAAACCACACCACTCACCATCTCATCATCTCCCCATCACTACCTACCTCTCGCTTTATCTTCCTCTTTTTCTTCCCCACAATGTCTTACGATAGCAAGTTACCAATCATATTAGAGGCAGAGAAGCCTGTCTCGTCAGAGCACTCAGACTCGTCAGACCACCCTGTCTCGTCACAACAGCCCGACTTGTCAGAACAGCCTGTCTCGTCACAACAGCCCGACTTGTCAGAACAGCCTGTCTCGTCACAACAGCCCGACTTGTCAGAACAGCCTGTCTCGTCAGAACAGCCCGTCTCGTCAGAACAGCCTGTCTGGCGAAGCATCCTGGCCCGTCAGAGAGAGCACTCAGACTCATCAGACCACCCTGTCTCGTCAGAGCAGCCCGTTTTGTCAGAACAGCCTGTCTGGCGAAGCGCCCTGTCCCGTCAGATCGAGCAGGCTCATCAGAGCGAGCAGGTTCATCAGAGCAAGCAACCTCCTGTAGACCCGGCTATCATCTCGCCCAAGTTGAAGGCACCCCCACAGGAGCAACCTGCGCACACTGTGGCTGATGACAAGAGCTCCGTCCAACCGACTAAGCCATCGTCCGCACCTACCAGTACCACCGCGGACTCAAAGGTTGAGTCTAAGCCGGATGTGAAGACAGCTCATCAGCGCAAGCATGTGTTTGGCCGCTACGGTCGAGCGAAAGCGGAATGGCACGAGGCCATGAAGCAGGTCCTTGATGTCCACGGAGAACGCTAGGAACGTACGTATTCGGTGTTCACATTCGTGACCATGACATCTATCAATCAACCAGTGGTACTTACAAGCTTCACAGAGACCGATGACATATTTCACGACATCGGCCTTCAGATGTCTAACCAAAGCGAATATCGGGTTCTCTCTCTCTTTTTACTTTCCGCAGAGGATCACCTCGATTTCTCACTTCAACGGATTGAAAGCTTCGAACAAGCCTTCCGTACCAACAGCCACTGCCCCTCCAGACAGGCAATCATCTTCTGCCTCGAAGATAGAAAAGACGGGAGAAGGAGGGGGATGGACGTCTTCACTGAACTTCAAAACAGGCACGTACTTGGTCCCTCCCCCTTTCCGGCCCTCTACAACATTGCTTCTTCAATGAGAGCCACGCAAAAGATAAGACCCAAGCTAATCAACCACTATCCTACAGGCTCCTGCGCTCAAACGCCTCAGACCTCTCCTCAGTGCCCACCCTCCCCATCTCTCGCTATACCGTCCTTCCGTCCTTGCTCAGCTGGCTTGAGATGTGGGGACTGGCCCCCAAGTACTTCCGAACACTGCCTTCTGAACTCCAGGATAACAAGCGCCCTTGGCTTTGCACGTTCCACGCCAATAACCTCGTCCCGCGTTCGGCTATGTCTCGCCATATCCTGAATGGCCCGCCTTTCAGTGACTTCCCGGGAATAAGGGGTTCCAATGCTCGAGGGTTATTCAACGTGGTCATTGCAAAGGCAGGAAGGAGGATGATCCGAGAGACGCCAAAAGAGACGTCCGGAGAGACGGGGCAGGAGGGACAGCAGAGAGAAGAGGGACAGGCCATGGTAAAGAGGGTCGTTGCTTTTTGGCTGAAAGAGTACGTTCTTTGACCATTGAGCGAATTATTTCAGGGTTTTCTTTTCACCCACTGGCTTATCACAGAGGTAGACATCTCTTGTACTTGAGAGTTCCTCAAAAGCGTTGATTTAAATAGCTTAGTTTACATTGATACTAAACAAACTGAAGAGAAAGCATGTCATTCAGTTTATTTACTACTTGTCAGACAATACTCGTCCCCCTTTCTCTCTTCACCCATTCCGTACTTTACCATCCCATCTTTCGGACCCTCGATGCTTCTTCACCTTTAACTTACACCTTCCCTATCCGCCCTCTCTGGTCTATTCCACACCAAAACGGAAGAAGCCTCCAGTCCGCTATCGAGAATCAGTCAACATTAATCGAACCCTCATCAAACCCGCAACAAACAACCCCCTCTTCCACCACACCACACCAATCACCAACCTCCCCAGCCCAGCCCTCACTTCCAAAGACCCTTAGGCTTTTCAAAGCTTGACCCTCAAAAGCTGACCCTCAAACCTTAACTCTCAAAGCCAGAACCTCATCCCCCCCCCCTCACCCTCTCCACCTCCCCCCTCGCCAAGTCAATCATCTCCCGTATGGAAGCGATTTCTCGCTCGAGACGCTTGATGTAACCGGCTTTTCGTTGGCGGTGGGAGGATTGGGCGCGGCGGAGTTGGAGGCGGCGGGTGTGGTATTTTTTGGTTTTCCCTTGAGGTTTTGGTTCCGAGGAGTTCGAGTTGTGGTTGTAATTGATCGTTTTCGGAGGAGGAGGAGGAGGAGGAGAAAGATGGCGATGAAAGTGTTGTGATGACGGCCATTGTGGTCGTTGGTGACATAGAGGTACAGGACTGTGGTGGGCTGGTAAGCGGCAGAGATGGGTTCCATATTGAGAGTGGTTTTTGTAAAGGAGATGTTGTTGTTGTGTAGTCGTATGTCTCTTCTGTCATGGTTGAGGAGGAGGAGGAGGAGGAGGAGGAGGAGAAACAACGGGGGGCCTGATGTCAATACCCGTATAATTACATCCTTCTGTGTGTGTGATTGGGCCCCAATTTCNGGAGGAGGAGGAGGAGGAGGAGGAGGAGGAGTATGAAGTAGGAGAGGAAGAGAAGGGCATTCATTGCTGTTCTTTTGTTGTTCAACACCGCAGGCAGGGTGAGTTATGTTGGTGCAGGTGGTTGAGATTTTGAAAGATAAAGAGGGGAAGAGCAGGTAGGAGGATTCTAATCTGGATACTTCGTAAGTCAATAAGACAATGAAGCAGGTAGATAGGCTGTCGTCGAGATCAATACAACATACCTAGCAAAGAGATTCCATCAGAAGCAATTCGGCTCGAAAAGAGAACCTTGATGAGAACACTGAAGAAGACATCCACCAAACACTTCTCTCCCTCCAGCCCAACAATAACTCTCCGAGCACTACTCCCAATCACCTCTGCCATCACTCTCCCATTGATTGTTCATGGCAGCATGGAGACTCCCTTTTACCGGCCGAGAGACCGTTGAACCTAGCCTAACAGTAGAGGCTGTCCTTGTCAGTGCTGCCTGTCAAAGATAAACTCAAATACCATCCTACCATCCTCCAGTGGAAGTTACAGTAGTAGTAAAACCCGCCTTGTCGATCTGTCATCCATCAGCATCCATCGGATTAACACAAGCCAATGCGGATAGAAAGCGGATAAGAACCTTGATAGCCCAGGATCGGCCCGGGGTAGTTGATGGGGTGCGGATCCATCCAACCAGCCCAAACCCCAGGCCAACAACCCCAGGGCCAAAAGTTCCTCGCTTGGTGTTGACAAATACTCGTGATGCAACCCTGCGATGGAAGGAAGAGTGTCCAGCATGACTGACAAAGCACATGGAGCTACGGATTGAATACCAATATCTTGCTTTTATTTAGCTAGATAGAGTGTGTTTGCTTACTTCTTCGCTATCGCTGATTCATCTTCACAAAATACATCCACCGATCCGTTCGTCCATCCATCTATGGTATATCCTTCCCGCGTTCCATTTGACCTATTCCCTCCGTCCAGTATCATCACTGTTCGCCTTCCCACCTAGTAATCGATCGATCCCTAGCCCTATTCCTTTTCATCCATCCCTTACTATATAATCCCAACGAAAGAAAAAAAAGTGAATTTTCCGACCCTTTTCCTTTTCCATTCCCTTTTTCCCTCCCAAACGCCATAAGTGACGAAGGTGATGCGCTTTCCCGCCGCCGCCCCCATTCGCCATGCAGACAGAACAGATTGAAAAAAAAAACCCTATCAAAAATCAACAACAAGTAAAAGAAATAATGAACCCTCCTCCACAATCACCAAACCCTCTTCAAGCTTTTGAAGCCTTCCTACGTCCTCCGAAAACTCCCATGATACCCCTCCCCATCCGTACTCTCATGATCCTCACGATGCTCCACACCCCCAACCTCAACCTCCTCATCACTCTCATAATCGCTCGCATCCCCAATCTCGCCCATCCCATCCTCACTCACATCATCGTCATCATCATCATCCTCCTCACTATCACTATCATCATCACCACCGCCCTTTTCTAGCACAGCAATGCTCCTCCACTCCACATAATTCTTGTCCAAATCCAACCACCTCTTGGCTACGGGTAGCTGAAAGGGGTCAAAGGGGAAGCAAGCCTCGATGTGCGTCCAATTCTCGTGATCGAATTCGAAGCCGGAGTCGCGGAGGGCGCCGCCGGTGGCGTAGGAGGAGGTGAAGAATTGCGAGAGGTGGATGGTCTTGTTCTTTTCGATTTGGGGGTAGATGTAGATTAGGCGGAGGTGGTGCGAGAGACGGGCGAATTCGTCGACGATTATCGGGGAACAGCATTTTAGGGGCTGTTATGTTTGTTATCTGGTTAGTAAACGTACCCTAAGGAAGCGGTGGTGGGTGGACGGATGGCTTACATTAAGCTTGCTCGCGATATTCACCTGCAACCTTTGCCTCAGCCCCTTCATCCACGGCAAATCCTGACCCAAGAAGCTGGCCGGATCGTCCCAGTCAAAGCTCGCGGGGACCTCGTCCCGATCAATCAGGTCCCGCCAGCGGAAGCAGAAGATGTACAGCAACCCCTGAAAGTACGCATAATACTGACTATAGCGCCTTATGTCCGGTCCGCGGCAGCTGGTGTGGGTGTTTCTGTAGTGATCGATGTAGTCGAGGAAGGTCTGCGCAATCAGCTGCACCTGGTCGCTCTGCACGCGGGCTCCTCGTGCTGTGAAGGAGGCCAGGTAGGCCACGGCTGCTTGCTTGACTACGGGTGCTCGGGTAGATTGGAAGGCGATGTTGAAGAGGGTGCCGATGAACATCTCCATTAGCCGGTTCGACTTCATGGCGAACTTGAAGAGGAGGTATTGCGTGTGGCGCGATTTGAGGTGGGGGAGGATGACGTTGACGAAGTCGGTTAGAAGGTCTTCGAAGGTTGCGAGTGCCTCTGGGCTATCGGGGTCGGCAAAGACGGGGTCGTAGATGGAGAAGAGGAGGTCGAGGATGGCGTCCATGGTTTCGAGTTTGCTTTTTAGCAGGAGGATCCGCCTTGTTTGCTCGTCGCTTTCCTCCTCGTCTTCGTCGTCCGAATCGGCGTCGCTCATGGCATCGTCGTCCTCGTCATCGCTCTTAGCGTTCGAGGCTTCGAGCTGTCGTAGAACTGCCCGTGTGGTCTCGTCGTCGTCGTTCTCCAGATCGAGTGTCATTTCGACGTCCAGCTTCACCAGTCGCGAAAGGATCAACTCCATTATATCCCGTTCCAAATCCGGCTTGTCCGCTTTTAGCCTGAGCAGGTGATCGATGTATTCCATGTGTCTCGTCTTCGACTCTTCGGTATGTGGGAAGTTGTGCGTTACGATATCGAGGATCATCGGTCGTGCATCGGCGTAGAGCTCGAGGAGGTATTTCAGACCGAGATGTAGCCGCTCTTTCTTCGTCTCGCTATCGACGGGCGGGAACCCCGGTACGACTTCTACGGTCGAGGATCGTGTCTCGGTGAACTTTTCGACCATCATCGAGAGTGCTTGTTGCCTGAAAGACACCTTCGCAGACAAGGCTGCCAATAGCTGAATGTACGCTCGTGCAAAAACATCGTCCCTGTCCAGCCATGTGCAACTGAGCACCGCCCGTATAAGTCCCGAACACGATCTATCCAGCAGTGGTGCATGGCTGGTCAACGCAACGACGTAAACCTGGAGGTCTTGTGGTTGTGGTGCATCGGCATCTTCCTCTTCGACAATTGTTCGCTTCGGGCTCGGGCAAAAGATTTCTTTCAGGCCGTCGTAATCTTCATCGTCTCCACGGGCATGACCCTCGAGGGCCTGCTTGACCTCGCGTTTCGCGTCGTCCAACGTCTTGCCACCGAACTCCTTGATCATGTTGAGCTTGTCGTTGAACATGACGGTTTTCCTCTTCTTGACGGGGCTGCTGCCTGGGAGGCCGTCGCTGCTCTCGCCGTCCTCTTCCCTGGACCTCTTCCCGAGCACCGTGGACGGCTTTCGTAGGATGGACTTGATGGCGGATGAAGTGAGCGGGGTCGCCTGCGATCGGGTCGCGACCGGAGTGAGAGTCGTCATGGTCGAGGATGGGGGTGGGCGGATAATATTCGCCGTCTACCGGGGGTGGTCTATTATCTGGAGATTATTTTGTCGATAGGAAGTGGATCCCTGGAGATCGATTTGGCCGGCAGAAAAAAAAAAAAACCGAAGATTATAACTAGCGTGGTGGTGTGGTGGAAATGGAAATGGTATGCGGTACTCGGTCGGTCGTTCAGGTTCTCGATATGTGCACGTCTTGAATGCCCAGTGGCGGACAGGTGATGGTACGGTGATCAAAGTGTCTCTCGGCTCCCGTCGCAGTTTTCGCCAAACAACAATAGCATAGTTGTCGAGATTGAGATTACAAGCAGATGAAGCGAAAGAAGGTACGGGAGTCTCCTTGGGCCAGTGGCATTCCGCTCTGGCTTGGTCTTTTCTTCGTTGCTGGCCGCAAGGATAACCGCTTGAAAGATTTGTTTACGCTGTGATGAAAAGACAAATCAATTGCGACTGTATGGATTTTTTCCGATCTGTTAGTGAGCGGAAGGTCTCCATTTGCCCCCACAGTATGGCACGTGCACATCTACCGTATGTGGGCCGTGACTGACAGTTCGGGAAGGCGGTGAGCTTCTCGGTTTCGGTGAGTGACGCTTGATTACATAACCAGCATCATCGAGTTCAACCTCGTGACAGAAAAGCTGGCACCTTTTCGGGCACTACATGGGCGATCAACCGAATGGTCGTGAGAATAAACCGAACACGTTATGGTCAGTACATTACACCTTAGGTATCCTCTTATCACGCATCCAAGCGTTTTTAATATACCTTTGGAAACCAACTTCTGGGCAGTTCTTGAATGGAAGAATCCCTAAGTGACTCTGGCCGATGTGCTTTCAAATTATTATGATCCCTATCACAGTTTCGTAACGGCCTTTCCTAACCAAAGCGAGCCGTATTGGACTGTCCATATTCGGTTTATTTTTACGACCACTTCGTTAGCGGAACTGAAGGTGCCAGCTTTTTTGTCATTGGCGTGCCAAGTCCCCAAATTTCCTTATGTCATTCAGTATCTAACACATTATGATTTGGATCAAAGGAAGCATCAAAGGCGTTCACCAGAGACATTATGATGAGATGTAAGGGATAGGCAACAAAGTCACTAGATTATACCGACAACTTATCCATTCTCCAGTCTATTCCTGATGTGCTCACTACTTGCTATCATGTGAACCTTTTGATCAAAGTCACAAGAGACGCAAGAGAACCATTTGCCAGTTCTCTCACAGAGAAATATTTCATAACCACTCTTTGCGCCAGCTAGCCAGACAGATACTACCAATTTTGATGGCCGCTCCTGTATCTTTGAAGACCAAACAATATCCACCCCAGAATAAAAGAAAGGAAAAAAACATAGTAGTGTAGAGGCCGCCACTCCTTGCCTTTGCAGGTCAACAAGCAACAGTCCCGTAGTTATACATACATCAGAAACTTGGTAACGGTGAGGGTGGTATTTGTGATCCTTCCCCAGTTTCAGAGGCCAGATGCACCTTTTTAGCAACAAGACTTCTCCATGGGACCACGACGCTTTCTTGTCTCCGCTTCATTTGCAACCGGATCATCGAATGTCTCAGTTGAGCGAACGAGGTCGGTCGGGAACGGTTTTGGATTGTCTTCACCAACCACAAGCTCGTGGAATGCCTGTTCGAGGTCAACGACCAGAGGATCCGAGAAGGACGGTCAGAGCTCCGAAGGCTTCAGGTGCTTCTGGAATTTCGGGGGTGATTCTTGTCGATATTCTTGTCGATAAACGCCATGCTCTGCGGGCTCCTAGTACCCTTCAGCACCGCCACCGTTATGTCCTGTTTGGGCGCCATAGAGGTTGTAGCCTGAAGCATCGCCACTTTCTTGCTGGCCGCCGAGGTCGTTGCTGGAAAACCCGCCCTGTCCAGGTTGGTTCTGGCCCTGAGGCGCACCGTAACCTTGACTGCTGGGCCGGTTCTGCTGGTTCTCGCTACGATTTGTCTGATTCTGCTGCTACTGGAGTTAGCCGGGGCCTTCATGTTTTCCCGTCCCGTCAAGACCGCCATTCTTATGTATCGGTATCGTTATCGGCCGAAACGCCACGAGGCAGCAATAAGATCCGTTGTACGAAGGGAGCCCCGCGGGAAAGGGAACTTTCTGAATGGAGACTTACTTCTCTGTATTTGGAAAGATAAATCTTGAGAGCCTCTGCATAGTTCTCGAATCCCAGGGACGTCATAGCGAACAGGATGTCCTCGCCGTTGACGGTCTTGCGCTTTTCTTGCTGGCATTTTTCCGATGCTGTGATAGGTCAGATCCAACTTGTTCCTCTGACTGGATAACTTTTGACTCTGGGACAGATATAGTCATTGTACTTACCTTCACTGGTGATGAAAGAGATGAACTCGCTGACGCACTCTTGCATGCACTCCTTTGCCTCTTTGGCTATCTTTGCATTTTCGGGAAGCGCATTCTTCATAATGCGAGCGACTGGGGCAAAGTTGCGTATGTTAGCATCATAAGCATCACATCTATCGGCCTTGGAAGAGGAGGAAGAAGCGCGCGGCGCTTCGGGCGACTTGGGCGACGAATGGTGAGACATGGAAGTGTGTAGAGAATATGCGCAGCGGCTGTTCTAGAAGTGCTCTCAAGCCCAAAGCAGCAGCAAGACAGAAGCGAAGCCAGTCGGAGACGGTCTCGGGTCTGTTTCTCGTCGTCAAACCCCCAGCCATGAATGGACATGGTGCCATGCAAGCGCAAGCGGGCGTGCTGCTCTCTCTGGCTGGCCACGGCTAGAACACACACACACTCCCACGAGGGAGGCGGGCGCACACACGAATCATGGTCTGTGACTGTCCACAAAGACCAGAGACACAAAGAGGCTCAAGGGCCCGCCGGCACCGAGACAGAGGCCAGAGGCAGATAGGGACGGGTAGGTAGGTCAAGAAGGGCAAGAGGGGATAGGCAACGAAGGTGTGTAACATACCATTGGCTATGGGCAACCACCGGTCCTGTTCCTTGACTTCGAACTCATACTGGTTGAGCCCGCTCGAGTGTGGGTCCTGAGGGTCGTTCATTTGTGGTTCCTCGCCGGGTGACGGTGCACCTTGTTCGACATCCTTTGAATTGGATTGGGGGGAGTCGGACATATTTGGCTACCTGCAGCGGCTGCTCACGTCTTTCTAAATTCCTTGGACTGCCAGCTCGCACAGACGGATTAAGGTCGGTGATGTGTCGTTGGACACGTTGCAAGGGTGTTAGGTAAGGCTTGAGGCCACTTTTTTTTTCTTGGGCGGCTCGGCCTGCAGGCGACTGCGTCAATCGTCCCCCTGTTTTTCGCGTGTCCAGGGATCCTTCAGGCTGTGACGGAGGGCCGGGGCTGGGCACGATGGGACTTGATGGGGTACTTTTTGGGGGTGGTGGCGATGAGAAGGAGGGACGGGAGAAGAGAAGCCCGAGACTGGATATGGCAGCCCGAACCCGAAGCAAAGGAACGCTCCGACCTTCACTTGTCTGTTCCGTCTGATGTCTCTTTCTAGCGGCACGCTCGGTACCTCTAGCGGTAGGTAGCAGGAGTGAGGGGGCTGTTCCGGGGGTGGATGGGTGGCCCGACGAGACTGGTGACTGGACGGGGCACTGCGGGTCCTACCCAAGGGTGCAGGGTGGTGTCTCTAGCGCGGGCTTCTTGGAGACTCTCTGGGGCTCTGGAACCTTGCCGGCGTCCGCTGGATGGATCGCCTTACTGCAGGACTGGTGCGGTCGTAAACAGGATGACCAACGGCCAATAAGATTTCTGGATGTATGTACCGCAGTAGGTAGACCGACCCTGCCGCAAGTGTATATTCCCGTGTCCCTGGATTCGACGTTTCGTCAAGTCCGTTCTCTTGCTTGCTGCTGATGGCCTCCTGTTGTGTGTGTCTCTGTGTACACACGGGTCGCTGTTACACCACACGGCGATGGGCTGGTGATGGTTGGTTCTTTTGGCTCTACTGTCCGGGCCAGCGCAGGGCAGAGCAACGCGTCTTGTTCTTTGATCCCGCGGTGGGGGTATGAAGAGACAAGTAGTCTAGTGTAGTGTAGATTGTATTGTGTATCGATGATGCTACTGTCTGCCTGGTGTTCGCCTCGTGGAAAAGGTAACCTGCAAAGTCGCGTCAGAAGAGCAAATCCAGTCAACTAATGAACCAATACTTGGCCGAACGTGGGACTACGACTGTGGATTGGACTGCGATGGGTTTGGGGATAGACGAGACGGGGCACGGGGGATGGAGACGGACGACTGGGAGCGGCGTGATCACTGGAAACCGAACTGGGGAAGTGTGGAAATGTCCAGTCGAAGCTAGGACCAGGAAGGTTGGGATGGATGTTTGAGTTCAATGCCCCCTTCACTTGGACTGCCGCGTTCCTGCGGGGCCAGCAAGCAGCAACAGCAGCAGCAGCAGCAAGCACCTCACAGCACCTCATGGCGCTCACGCAAAAGACGGGATGACTGTGGTGTGCCTGTGTGTGGTGGTGATGTGCGCAATGATGCAGTGCGCGCATGGCAGCAGCAAGGAAAGGCAGTCTGTCTGCTGGTCTGGCTCCTTCACTAGGTAGACTCCATAGTCCCTAGTGTAGTTTCTCACGATGTGTACGTACCAGTAGTAGTATCAATACGATGCTTGGACAGGTAGAGGTGAGTGGTCTGTATGGCCCCGTTGCCTCACGCTTCGCGTAGAGTACAAAAACGGGTTTCTGCTTTGTCCTGGTCGGGGTTGTCGGACGGCGTGTGTATCCACGTCGTGAAGGGGTGTTTGACTGGGGCGCGTCAATGGTAGGGTACCTCTTGGGTTAGGGTGTCGAGATATTGATAGAGTGAATGGATATGGAAGTGGAGGATGGATGCCGATTCTTCCTAGTGGATAATCCGGGTGTCTGAGTTGGCCAATATGGATGTGTGAATGTCAAGGTATGTAGTTGCAGTAGGTCTGTCGTTGTCGTTTCGTTCCGTGTCTGAGATGCATGGAAACACAAAACCAAGACAAGCCGACTCGTGGGGTTGGTTGTCGTGACAGTGTCAGCTCGTTGACAGCTCTCTCTGCCTCTATCAAAAACACTGCACTAACAATTATCAAAAAGAAGGAAATCGGGTGAAGAGACGAGCATGCGGGAGAAGCGGGTCTCCGAATCATGCGCCGCAATTCATCCCAGATAGGCATAGCTGCGTTGTAATGCGATTTAGCGAACATCCCGGCTTCGCCAGCACAACGTCGGATTTGCAGAACGACAACACCACCACCACCAACAACAACACTTCACTCAACCTGCATTGCTGATATCGATTGACAATGGCACATAAAACACCCAACAGTTTCTCGGGAACGATCCAGTGATAGGATTGGTTTGAGTAAAACCAAATCGAGTGAGTAGAAGCGGTACCTCTTGTTGTGACGTTTGCTTGGGCATATCTACCGCTTTTTATCATTCGATTTGGATACCCTTAGTGCCGGCAATATCTGGGGCCAACAGGGGCTTCAACCAATCTGTTAGTGAGTTGAGGCGGGTTACAACCGATTACAAGCTTGCCAACGTGCATCAATTGGTTCCTTGGGTACGATCCAGTAACAGTATTGGTGGGATTGTGTTAGGCTTTGCTACTTTTGACCTTAGCGTTATTTGGGGGTATCTAAATCGACAGAAAAAAAGCGGTATGGCCCTTCTTGTTGACATCAAACTGTCGATTTTGATACTTCAGTTTGACATCTACAACTTCATGTCAAGCGCAAGCGGAACTTGAACACCAAACCGACGTTTTCATCGATTTGACTGAAGAATCAAAGAAGCCGTTCCCCTCATCCGACCCCCGGCGTTTTTGCTGTTATCCTAAACCCGCCTTCCCCACCTCGATCGATGGATATCATCACTGCCCATGGCGACTACCTAGTCACCCGACTGCTACTCCTCGCACTCAACGAGACGTTGGCAATATCTGATATCCTTGGACCGACAAGAGCGGTGAAAGTGCATCGTCCAAGACCTCCTTAAAGGGTTGCATGCTTGCGACTATTAGCAAGGATAATGCGCAAAGCAATAGTCATTTCTTCCCCTTTTCCAACTCACCAACAAAACAGCGACAGTTGAATATCTTTCGACGATGATGCCGAACGTCAACGCCATTCCAGATATGATATCTTGGCGAAACAGCAACCCCAGCTTCAGGGCGACGAATGCCTGGAAGGTGGGTGGAGACAGCCTCTGATTCGACAATGGCTGTGACGTATCAACACCATCTCCAACCCAAACAACAGGAACGAGAAGGCTGAAAAATCCAGAAGCCCAATGGATGCCCTGAAATCCAACCACGGCTTTTGGGCCGAAAGAGGCTGGGGGTTCTTTTGTTGGGGGTCCAAAGGAGATCCCAAAGGAGAGGCGTGTGTGATGACTGGCTGGGCTTTTCGCTATCATCTTTTTGATATGCCCGCCCCTTCTTCGTTTCCCACGCTGCGGGTAACCATTCACAGCCATTCACCATTCCCCAGACACGAGGCTGGGACAACTTCAAAGGCCAAGCTCAGTGGTTGTCACAATGTCAGTTCTTCGCCAATGATCGATTTTAGATGGGATTTCGACAGCCTCATTGGAAGATATTCCGGAGATTATGTGAGAAAATCCCCTGTTGGCTCACAAGCTGTCACGGTCACGGGTGTCCTCCTTAGAAAATCACCCCTCACTCGCGAAATCCAGAAAAAGCTGGGGTTGGCCAACAGCAGCCTTCGAAACCCGAGTTTCATGATCTGCTGCTGTACGACTGGACCGGACATTCACAAGCATTCAAGCTAACCGGCTTACTTACATTTAAGCAGCCATAAAGCGGAGAAAATGACGCCGTCTTTCCGCCCGCCGACGGCAAGTCCGTCATCACCGTTCTTTGCATTTGCCCGTCCGTCCGCCCGTCATCTCAGACAACCTTCTTCGCAGTAGCTCATCACCGGTCTTTTTGCTTGCTTTGCTTTGCTTGCTCGCGGGTTCCAGTCCAATCCAAGCCTAACCAACCAACCGCATGCGCTGGCTGGGCTTGGGAGAAGGATAGTGTTCGGCCTCCCGGTTGGGCACTGAGACGCGCCCCTTTGCCGCTAGGCTGCAGTGAGCCTCCTTGGGAGTACCTACCATGCCAGGATGGGCTTGGGACAACTCATCAACCACACCACCAGCATCATCATATCCGGGATCTTAAGCACCGAAAAAGCACAAATATGCCGTGACAACTGTCAACCGATCGTTTATGCCTTGCGTAAATATTGAAGAGGAATGACGACCCGAAAGCTCTTGGTTATTCCATTTCTGGAGAAATTTTCCACATCATATCGGTTTCTGCTGATGTCGGCCGCCCCTTGACAACCATCAACATCGACATTCATGATTCTAAGCACTGTCGATTTCGCGGTGCTGAAACAGAAAAAAACACCTAATACGACGTCATCGTCTGTAGCTCGTTCTCGATCATCATCGCCTTCAGATTGCCGAACCTTGCCCTTGAACACGTCAACAGCCGACCATCCTTGGTGACATGGCATCGTTTATCCACTTGAACCTTTCACTTGCTTCATTCGGGCTCCTCTTCACTATGACGAATCCGTAATGGTGGGGGGTATTGTATCCGTACACTATACCTGAATCTCTCTCTCTATCTTCCTCCAACATGCCATATCGTCTCCTCATGACTGAACAACCTGGACGTTGTTCTTCTTCTGTATAGTCGTCGAAAATCAGTCAGTTGACCATTTCTCCCCATATCCAACTTAGGGACAAAACTCCGAAGAAGGAAAACAAGGACACATGACATACCTTCCACTTATCCAGCTCCTCCTGCTTATTCTGGTACTGCTTGACCAAGTCGTTCAGAACCTTCTTCAAACCCTCGGCGTTTGTCTTCAAAGCGGGGACCACGTCCTGCACCGTCCTCTCCACCAGGACGCCATTGATCATGCGGAAGCACTTGCGGTCTGCCGGGAGAGGTTCCAAGGTTTCGAGGACGAGTCTATTTTCGGTGGTCAGTTCAGTTTTCAGAGATCGGAATTCAAGGTCAGATCTTCCAAGGTAAGGTACGGATGAGGAGTCGTAGAGGGATGGCGGAAGGGGCGGTGTGACAAAGAAAGAATATTGGAATACGAGGAAGCAAGAGACAGAAAGATGGAAAGACACAGAGAAGGAAAGTGTTGAGAAAAGGAAAAAGAAACATCAACCATCCATCCATCCATCATGCCGCAGTAAAGCGGTGTGATAACCTGTGTGAAATCCCACAACGAGAAGAGGAGGGAAGGGGCCAAAGCATAACCGATGAGTGAGGAGTTCACACCATCACCACCATCAAGGCGGCTCTGGCGGCAAAAGAAAAAGGAAATAAAACATAACAACCATAACCCCAATGGACTCACTTATGCTCCTCAGCCTCCTGCTCAACATCGCCAATCTTCTGGGCAATTTGTTGCAGAGTGTTCTTGTAAGTGGTGTACTGAAGCTGAAGGTCTGTTTCGAAGCTGTCAGTTACCTCTGCCCGTACGTACGTCTATCGACAAGGATGCCCCTCTTCTTTGGACCCTTGAAGGAAGGAGACGAGAAAACTCACCTTGCTGCTTCGCAGCTGCTTGTTGTTGAGCCATGATGATGGATATGTGATCTGGATTAGATTCGACTATAGCTCGAGACGGATTATGTTCAGTGAGAGGTTCTTCTTGTCGTCAGTTGCAAGTCGAAATTGGATAGGAGACGTCGTCAGCGGTAGGTAGGTTCGATGAATGGACAGCACAAAATGTTAGTGCTCAGGAGGTGTTGAAAACCGTTGGAGGGGCAATCACAGGCCCTTGGGCGGCCCAAGTAAACTTTGGTTGGTCAAAGCTTCCAAGCAGTTAAAGTTCGTTTAGCTCCGAGCGGCCCAGGCCTGCCGCCGCCGCGCTTTTTTGGATCGGCTTCTGTCTGTCTGATCTTCCCGTATTCCGTCCGTCTTGTCGCGAATCGCAAATCGAACTTCTTTTTTTGCAACATCCCACCCACCTGCTGGCCACTCTCGTCCTCTGAGACGGGTATCTACGAACGGTCAAGATGCATCCTCACTTGCATACGAAGGACAATGCCGGTACGCCTTCTTCTTCCTCCTCCTCCAAACTCCAACCATCCTCCCCACGTCCCTCTCCGCATCATCCCACCAACCGACCCAGGCACCCTTCCTCCCCTCCCTCCCCTTCGACGAACCGACCGACCCTAACGACTCACCTTCTCACCGAGTATAGCCTGCCACGACGTCATGATCGCCTTCGAAGAATGCCACGCCCGCGGCTTCCTCTGGAAGTCCATGGGCATGTGCAACGAGCTCAAGGAGGACCTGGCGGCCTGCCTGCGGGCCGAGCGGTTCAAGACCCAGAAGATGAACCAGAATAACGGGGGGGACAAGAAGGCGGTTATTCGGCAGAAGTGGAAGGAGATTGAGGAGAACTCCTAAATATACTACGATCATATTCTGGATCGAGAACGAGAGAAGAAGACCGTATCCGACCGTATCCGAGCGGACCCGAGCGAGCGAGCGAGCAAGCGATGCATACCCCGACTGTGACTCGACCTAACCTTTACGCTACCTCCACGACATATGCGCCGCTATACCTACCTACGACGTACGACGCCTTTGGCTGAAGGCTAGAAGCAATGGATACTGTCTACGGGATACAGGTCGGAAGAGGAGGAGAGGAAGAAGGAGGAGAAAGGGAAAGAGATTCAGAATTCAAAAACCACAAGTCACACCCACCCGGCTCCGAGACACACACATACACAGGCCGTCAAGGTTCACACAATGATACCCCCACCCCATTCATACCACATCATATCACACCATACGAGAGCATAAGGGCGGCGCAACTTGCATTTCCTTTTCACATGTAACATTGGTTTGTTGGTTCTACACTACCCCAGCAGACAGGCAGAAGAAGAAGAAATATCACTCCCCTCTACCAAACATCTCTCGCCCCAACACCATCTGGTCCCTTCCTTAGAGAGTCTTGCGGAAAGCATCACCAAAGGTATAGAGCCCAAAAGCAGCAATGGCGCTGAGCACCATAGGCACAGGCGCGCGGAGCTTGATAGCGCGGGGGAGGGAAGCGCCGCCGAGGACGACGGAGGCGAGGAGGCCGAGCTCGACGCCGTGGGGCTGGTTTTGCTGGATGCGGTAGCCGCCTAGGCCGTCTGTTTCGCGAAGGCGTCAGCAACAATTCCAGATCAAAGGCCGGAAGGTAGGGGTATGGTAGAGGTGGGACGGGAGGTTGTATAGATGGGTAGGTTGAGGAGTTTAGTTCGGTTGGGGGGCGCTGGGTTCGGATGTAGAATGCGACGGATCGTAGCTATCATATGGAGTGATGGGACGTACAGAGAAGACCGACAGCGCAACCGGCAATGATGGAAGGCTTCGACTTGGTGCGGGCATAGCCGGCGATACCACCGGTGACCGTGAGAGCGGAGAGGACGTAGGCGGGGAGTTCGAGGCCCTGGTGAGTTTGCGATTGCGATTGTTAGCACAACCAACATCTCCAAGAATCCAAGCAGTCAAGCAGCCATTTGTAAACCTCGGCCTTTCTGTTGATGCTTCACGATCAATTGAAGCGCAACCGGGCAGCTCAAGCTTCCAACTTCCAAGAACTCCCTCTTCCCTGTTTCCCCGGAAACGCAGACTTACCATTGTTATTATTGTTTTGTTGTTTTCTTTTGATATGATGTTGAAAGCTTCAAAAGATCATCCAAGTTCGGAAACTTACCAAGCAGCTAGCTACAGTAGTGAGCCCGAATGTCCGTGTCCGCGACGGGATCTTGGGGGACTCCGCTCAGTTGCGATCGGCAGGCAAGCTCAACAGATCGCGATGAGGAGCTCGGGCCACTTTGTCACAAAGCTCCGAAGGTTCGGGAAGAGCCGAGGATGACGTTGGCACGTTAGCTGGGCTCTTGGCCCTAACCCTGGAGATTGCTCGTCAGTTCCAGCCCTAACCCTCCTTGATGGGCTAGATGAGGGTGAAGAGAAGGTGATGAAGGAGAGCCCCGTCTTCTTTTGTCTCTACGTAATCAAGACCTCGAGAATCATGGTAATTTCCTGTTGTAGTTAAGTATCCCAGGACCATCATCCCGATTTTTTTTTGATTCTTTTGCAAAGAAACAGTGTTTGAAGGTCATCAAGTGTCTGTTTGAAAGTTGCCTCTTTCCGAGACTGGACACTGCGCTGTCTACCATGATTCATAAGGAGACATGACCCTTATTCAACCAGATGAGAAGTTTAAAATGGTTGGCAAAGAAACTTCGTAGGTTTCTGAGCATGGAAGTATGCGCTGGCGCCTAATGTTCTGGCGGATGTCAAGTTATTGCGTAGTGTCTGGCCTCTTTGGGAGCAACGAGATGGTGAAAGCTAGATTACCAGATGTTCAGGGCTGGAGCGTTAGTTTCAGGGTGTGGCCGATACGACAACCGGCATTTTCTGCTGCTTCTCCGACGAACAAGATTCTTTCTTGACGTTGAGATTGATCAAATCCATGAAGCCAAGACCAAGCGGCTAGATTATGGAGATCCGGCTTTGCTCCGATGCCAGGGGCACAAAACCGTCTACTTATTGAGTGCACTTTATCATCCTTCAGATCCAAGCAGCACCGGAACTTCCCCGAGAGGCTATGCAATTGTTTCACGGCAAACTTAGACCATAGGCAACCCCAAAGTGCGGATCTAAGCCCGGTTCATATCATATGTGATCCACTGCCTTACCGTTAAAGCTTATGCGTGTCATCGGCGTTGAAGGAAGTAGAAAGGGGGCACATAAGACTTAGCTTGCGGCGGGAGTCAAGGGTTAGATGGGTGTAAGCGTTCGGCCAGACTTCCACGGTGTTACCAGGATGGTGAGATGGTGTAACCTTGGGGCAGAGAGAATGTGAGTCTAGGCTTGGGGGCAGAGAGCTTGTGTGATGTTTTAAGCTTGTATCGTGGGGTGACGTCTTGGGATGTGCCGACGGTTTTAGATAGGGCTGGGTCTGGGGGACGGATATAGCATCGTGAATGCCCCCATGGCCAGTCGATTAAGGGCGACATGGGTGAAAACGGATTCTTGAAACTTCATAGTTTGATCCATCAGAGGATCATCTAGTGTGTGAGATGCCGAGACTGATGATCGTTGGAGTGATCTTTTAGATTAGTCTACCGGGTACTGACACCGGAGATACATCAGCGGTATGGTAATGTCGGCGTCTGAAACATCAACACCAGCCTGTGGTCCATGACGGTTCCTGGTCATTGTCTGTTCGGGGACATGGAGATGGGTCCGCTGTGTCAAACTGTTTGTGTTGAAGATTATGATAGCTGCTCCTTTTGTTAGTGTAACCAACCGGCTTGTAATACCTAATATGTTGATTGTCAGTCGGCAGCCGAATGATGGAAAGAACACGATATCTGAAAGTGAATCACTGGGTCGTAAACAATGATGATGATAGGAATCAAGGATTCAAAAGAAGTGCTGAACCAGTTCGGGGACGGGGTCCCGGAGGAGAGATGCGTCGTGGAAAGGCTCCGTAAATGGGGGTGGCAGAGCGGAAGTGGAAGTCGGCGTGGCGTGGCAGTGCAAGCCGTCCGGAGGCTGCACGGCATCAAACTAGATGGACGACCCCAACCACCAGAAGGAATCTTGAAATCTCGAAACCCGGGGTCAAACTGAATGGAACGTTTGTGATGCTTTTGTTAATGCAGTGGCTTATGAGAAAGTGCTGACCGCATCAATTGAGAGGTCTTCGGATGATCGGCCAAGGATTGGGTCCAACGGTTCGTCTGGACTTTTTGACATGGTGATATCAAAGTGACAAGCGAATCGGGATGGCTCAATATCGGTTGTGTGAAACTGAAGTGACTGGACTACGGGGGCCATTGTCTACGTTGGTTTCAAAATAAATCTGGCACGTGCGCAAGGGAATGTGGCCCGTGTATTCAACTGGCAGTAGCTGTCAAGCCTATTAAACAGACACCACACACACACCTTGCACGTATACCTCTTTAATCCGACCCCACCTAGCGCCCCACCCTTACTAATTAACGCCTACAACCCATTTTCTATAGTAGGTCTGAGCTAACTTTGAACCTTTCCGCTATTGACTAATAAAAGCCTTTTTTAATATTATAAATTAATAAAAAGTAGTATAAATAAAGGAAATATATAGTTATATAGTATTCCTTCTTCTGATTCTAATAGTAGTTTTAATATCTCTTTAAAGCTAATATTGGTTCGGATGCAAGGCTTTAAAGATAGAAAGATAAAAGATAAAACAGTAATTTATTAGGTATAAAGG